>QQSS02213571.1:0-11236 GCA_003687565.2 Craspedacusta sowerbii
TACATACATACATACATACATACATACCTACATGCATACATACATACATACATACATACATACATACATACATACATGCATGCGTGCATGCATACATACGCACGCGTACACGCACAGACACAAGCACGCGCAAACACACACACACAACAAGAACACATATTAGCCGGACACAAATAGCCACAAGCTGAATAGGCGCCTACTGATTTTGGTAAACAATTGATTTTAAAAGAGAGCTGATTTTGAGTCTCACCTTCTGATTTTTAAGTTAATGTTAGGCCATCTTTATGTTGAATTGCTTTGTTTAAGCCCGAAGAAAACCAGAGTACAACTGAGCAGGTATTTCAAGACCGCCAGTATCAGGTATTTGATCGACAGTTCTCGCTTTCCATCGTAGCATCTGCTGAATATTTGCTTGGCGCCATGCTCCTGTTGCTAGCAGATCTATCGCTATACGGGACACGTTTTCGCAGTCTGGCCAAGTGGATGATGTGTTTGTTTTCATTAGGTTGATGCTGCCATCGTTCGCATTCTTAAAACAAGGAAAAGCATGACCCACAATTTGCTTATATCGGACTTGTACGCTCAGCTGAAGTTTCCAGTCAAGGTATGACTACGTTGGAAATAGTTTGATACTCGAGTTTTGCTTTCCCTCAGAGAGCGCTTGACTTATTTCGACCCTGTCGCGTCATTTTATTTATTCTGTGGAATTTCTTCTTTGTGTAGCCTTCTGATGTTAAGAAGCGTATTGAAAGTCTGATCGACAGAGACTATATGGAGCGAGACAAGGATAACCCAACAAAGTACCACTATATTGCTTGAATCTCGCCTGCTGCAAATGAGGCGCTGGCCAGTATGGTGTGATACTGTTTCTTGAGGTTATTTCGCGTTGTTGCGCAGCAAACTCCACATAGCTGGGAAACGCTAGAGGAGCGGTCAACTATTCCTGCTTCACCTGCGTGAGCTGCCTTATTCTGACTGACTCGTGGAAAAGCATCGTACATATGTGCTCGTGAAGGGTAGAGTATGTTAAGTGGAGTATTTTAGGTTATTGGCGTTTTGTACAAATAACAAACACTTGTTTAAGAATGAGATTAAGCAAATTGTAGTTGTAATTTACGCTTGTGCCAGTTGGCACGCGTCTTTGTTGTACCGCGTTATTTGCGAATCGTAGCTCCGTGAATACACGCAGTCGAGCAGGACATCTCGAGCCTAAACTACAGAGATCCTCCGGATTTAAATTACATTCGTATATCGGCATTATGATCATATGAGACAAGTGCGTTAATGCGAACCTTCCTCGACCGCGGGAAGACACGAATGACAATTCGCTTTTCCTTATTCTATTATTGACTTTGTACAGATCTGATGCAACGCAAATACAAGTAATAAACTGGTGCGGGCACTGTTCGATAAGAATTGAAGTATCACGGAGCCTGGAAAGAATCGGAGTTAACTCTAGTTTAAGTATTATTCAACTACCACAAACATCACCAACCTAAATAGAAGTTCATCCACCTAGCATCACGCAATAAGACTATTCAAGTCAACGCGTATGGCACACACGAACACTACATCAATCGATTCGACGTGTTAACGTGTGAGCAGGGCGGTGCAGCGATTCTACAAAATGCTCTTACCTGCTGCTTGTGCTTTGATCCGGTAATCATTCGGTCGCGCTCTATCATGCGCAAATCCCATGAATCCAAGCCCAAACGCCTCGGCTGAAATTTAAAAAGATGGATGCCTCACTGAAAACTATTCGCCACAAGCAGAAACACATCATGGCCTGTTCCCCCAGCTGTTAGCCAAGCCAATAACATAATCCACTATAAGTACTAATATTCCGCGCATCCTGGTCGCTGACTACTTAGGGGATGAAAAAATTATTTTTCCCGAAAGCACCCCCAAACCTCAACTTGACGATTATTTGATGATTATTTTGTAGTCATTACAAGGCGCGAGAAAATACGACTTAGCTGCGTTTTATCACCGATCGAACTTTTAAGTCTCAATTTCCGAAGTCTTAACTTGGTTAACATGCGAAAGCGGTGACAACAACACTCGACTATACATGCGAGAAAATCCTTTCTCAAACCATGCCAATTCAGCCGATCTCTGCAAGCGCCTGGCACAATGCCCAGAAACCTATGGACGAGCTCCTAACAGTTATTAGCTATAACTTACGCTAGTGGCGCAAAATTTTCGGCAGTATTAATACAAAAATAACGAGGAAGAGGAAGTGATAGTTTCACCATTAAAGCAAATAGTTAAATAACAGGATAGTCACGGCATAAACGCCCTACCCGATTGAAGCGCGGCTAAAATTCATAATGCGATCTTTGCGCGGGCGCTGCAAGCATAGTCGACGCGGCTTTCAAGCAAGCGAATTTCTGTCATGGATCATAAACGAGACAAGCCAAGCTCAAAAGACTTCAAGACTGGATATAACTCATATAGGCGAACTAAATGCGTTTTCTTCAAACCTTATAGCAGACTTAAGGCCTTACTTCTTGCGCAGGGTATGTCAATATTGTGTATGGCCGAGCAAAAAATTAAAACACATTGCAACACTTTCCAGCCCAAAACATCGCTTGATTTATGGCTTGTAAAAATGCTTTTAATTTAGCGACAATGGCTCGATTGTTGCAAAGGAAAAAAAAACACAGAAACGCATAGAAACTCCAGAATCTGCTTTTAAATAAGCGAATAGTTGTAACGCTCTTCAAACTCTTTATTTATCTATCTATCTATCTATTTAATAGGTTTTTCTACTCCGGTAACTTAACACACACATGCTGAACCAAACCGCAGATTACTTAATCTCACTATTAGGATAAATGCACACGGACCCAACAAGCCCACGAAACCAGAAACTTTTTATGCCGGCGTGCTTCGGATTGTCGAAGCTAAACTTGAATGTCATTATCGGAGGCGACTTCAATATGGTACGCGACGATCTACGAGACAGAACTGGTAACCCACACAAGGACTACACCTAACGTGCGAAAACCTGTCCAAAAATTCCAATAATCGTTTTATTTACACGATTCCTGGAATCGTAGTACTTTCTTCAACAGCAAAGGTACACCTGGAATAAAGTGAAACTGCTGCCTCGAGGGAGTATATATGGTACCGCAGCGAAACGCAGTGACACATAGTCAATGAGATGCCATTCTCGGTACGACGAACACTTTCACGACTGTGATACCTCGTACACACCACCTAATGCTACAGAGATTCAGGCCCAGCAGACCCACAGAAGAGGCCCGGCGTCCTCGAAACTAGATAGATCGTTAATAAAAAAAGAATTTCCTAAACACTGGAGAACAAAAAATGACGTAACACCCTATCGCAACGGTGGAAGGTCAGCAAAACGTATCTAACAAACGTATAAAAGAACACAGAAACACAATTTAGGACTAGGGAGAGAGATTAGAAGAAAGAACTCATGTGCAAGCTAAGGCAAACGCAAAATAAACCACCGACAAACAAAGAAAGAATAGGGCATAACAAAAAGAAAATTGAAAACACGAACTTAGACACAATCAACGAGTGTTTGACAGAACTAAGATGACGCATCGCGTAGAAAGCGAAAAACCTACTGCCTACCTCTTCAGTTTAGAACAAAAAACAGCGAATCAATAACACGTTATCAGAAGCCTTATACGCAGCACCAGACAGATTCATCAGACCAAGAATTTGAATTTTCAAGTGCGAACGGTGAGGAGATGAATTATACTCTTACGTTAAGGAGTAGAAACAGGTAGCACCAGTTCTGGAGAAAGAAAACAGCGGAGCCTTGTCGCTAGTGCTGCCGGTAAACCGTTAAAACTAAAAAAGAGTTTCGTTCACCCGAGACGAACCCGGAGAGAAAGCATATTTCAGCAACTGATCGTCGAACTGTTGATCAACGCATCCCATTAATTTCCGAATAAACCAAGGCTGTTTCCACGCGAAGAATACAAAACTACCCTAACGAGCCGATGGATTTGCAGGAACTCGTTTATTTAATGCTAACAAAGCGATCAAAGCGGGTATTATGAACTTACTTTTGAACTTCATCAGAGGGTACAGAGACCACAAAGCTAGCAGCTCGCCGTGCTTTACATACTGCCAAGTGCGCAAAAAGGACCAACAATAATGATTATGCTACATTGTAGTAACTAAATTGATCTTCAAAACGCCTTCTGCTGGCAAAGCGTCACGTGCCTATATTTGACCAGCAAAATGAATGATCTCAGTTATCAAGAAAGACTTGCCGTAATAACTGATGGTGAAATTTGATGACACAAAGGAAGAAATTGTTGGTCCAATAGAAAAAAAAGTGACTTAATTCTTTTGCGTATTGCAACTTGCTACTAAAAAGGGCTTGGGAATGGAAGAGTAATGAACATGCAAATCTGTAAAGCCATCCGAATATCGAATAGGAAAATCCCATAAGTGCTCATAACTTACCTTTCCGCCATTAGCCAGTCTATCCACAAAGCCAATTCCTTTGCCAGCGAAATACATGGCACCAATAATTATGGCAAATGGAGGCAAACACTCGTACCACATTCCGCATCAATTATCTAACTTTTTCCAGCTAAATACTACCCTTTCGACATAACCAGACAAAGTGATGTTGAAGATAGAGCATTATAAACACGAGCGCAACTGCAACATTTTACAGCAAAAATAATTGAGCTCATTGGATAGTGAAAAAGCCGTGACAAACCGAAATAAGATGTTGTTGCAAGACCAGGTGCAGACGCACTGTCAAGAAAACATGTTCCAAACTTTTTGAGCTCACTCATACATAAAGAGCCACCCAAAATCCAAAATCCAACTAATCCAAAATCCCCAAACACATTCAAACTCCAAGCTTTCAGACAGCAAGGTTTGCACACTTTTCAAAGATCTAACAGATATGATTTGTCAAAAAAAATTTTTAAATGATATGTGCAAACGCATGTAAAGGTATAAAAATAAGCTGTGAGGCTTGGGAAATACAAAAATACATTGACTGAGGACTGGAAAGGTCAAAGATAAAATCCAAAGGTCAAAGATAAAATAGTAACTCAGTAAAAGTTAACAAACCAACCACATTCATCAATTGAGCCACAATTATTAGTCCTTTAAGTCAGTTAGGCTCCCATTAGCTATCTAGGAGCTAGCTAGGATCCACTCAAAGCTTCAAAGCTGTCTCACAACACTCCTCGGACTGCCGAAAGGCAATTTTGCAATCCACCTACATGGCCACCTTATACAAGATTTCAGATATGATGTTCTTTCACTTGAACCTTTGATAGATGCACCTCGAAAATGAAAAGAATTTACACTCGATCTTCTGCAAAATCATAAACTGCAATGAATATAATTTGAACCTCCAATATTATGAAAGCAGATTTAACGAAGACCTTTCTTTTTCCGCAAATGGATCCAATTGACCCGATGCAAATCCACGAGGGAGAAAATACCCTATGTACTCAAACTCGTAGCTCCAAGCCCATTGGCAGTTGAGGTAAATGCTCAAAAAACTTAAAAACCAAACGCCACACAAAGTCGTGCAGGCAAGAGCAAAATTTCAATGCCCTTTCAAAACAGTCATTGAATTCTGTGAAAGCTTAATCAATTTCATGGATGTAGGCTCGCACCATCATGCCGTGATGATGGATATGGCCTAAATGCAGTTACCACTGACTGCAAAAATGCTTTGACACCGGCCCTCACATAAAACTGAGTGAAAAGCTTTAAAGCTGTGGTATAACTGGTAGAATTAAAACTAACTACTTTTGTAGATGCACAAAAAGTTTAGTTAGACAAGAGTTACTCTGATTGGGCTGAAGTTGCAAGTGAGGTTCCTCAGGGATCTGTATTGAGCCACCTCCCGTTCCTCATCTCAAAAAATGGAGACAAGCCCTGGATGCTGGATATGACTTACATGTAGTTTATCTTGACTACAAAATAAACTTTGGCACTGACCCTTACAGAAAATTTATTGAAAAACTCTACAGTTGTGGCATAAATGGTAATCTGCTTAAATAAATTGAGCATTTTTGAGAGGCAGAAACCGTTGAATCTACTTAAAGAGCGGTTTGAATTTGGAATTTTTTAAATTAAAGATCGAGGGGAGGTAACAAAGTTCTTTCATGGGGAAAAAATGGGCTGTAGCTGGAGCAAACTGTCTGCTCTTCAAACGCAGTCACTAAATGTATTCAAGAAGCGGAAGAAGTTTAAAAACGATATTATAGGGTCACTTCAACATGCAAAACTTCCTAACCCATTCATCTGAAAATGTTATGTTATGTCATGTACATCCCCATAAATCCTCAGTCTCTCAAGCCCGTCAAGCCCGACAAGCCCGTCCGAGCAGTCGAATTTCTTGCTTTTCATGTAAATACCATGTAGCTACAAAAGTCTAGCCCGAACTCAATTAAATAGACCAGTGGCATTGATCTATAAATATAACTATTATTACTATAAATAATTATAAATATAATAATTAATACTGTAATAAAAATACTATAAATATCTATATAAACAAAACTATTACTATAACTGTTATTATAGAGATCAGTGACCAGTGACCAGTGCCCAAAACCCGCGCCCAATAGCCATGAAAAACTTGGCTGTTCCACCAACGCCTAACCTTCTACGAACATGAGAACGAAGTCCGGGATTTGTGGATGGTGGAAGGCCGCAATGCATACTACAAGAAAATCGAAACCTCTGACACGTGTGCGGTATTTCCAACTAGATGGCATATATATAAGTGCAATGCTTCTTGGTGTGCCAGGAGCAACGAACAACGCAGATCGAGTCTCAAATAACCGGAGCAGAATAGAGTACTGCCAAAATTTCAAGTAAAGAAAGTTCCTCATCCCAGCCAATCCCTTTTGTGACAACCCTTCAAACAAAGTCTCTGTTGATGTCAACCATATTGAAAGGCTAGAGCAAAAGTATGACAGACTTAGTTCTTGTTAGATTTCTGGTTAATATTACCTATAGGTAAGTCTTGTTCTTCTGTTTTCCATATATTCACAAGCTTTGGCTTCAATGGTATCTACTATGGGAGAACTGCTAACGCATTGCAGCTAGAGCAGTTCATATACATGGACTTACTTGCACAATAGTAACTTCTCACAAGTTCTGAACCATGAGTTCCATTTTCATAACGCTCGTGCTGAGATTCCAATAAAACTAAAATAGGCATCGACGAAAAAATTTTCGAACCAAAAATCTCGAGCAATAATTACATGGAAAACCGTTAACGAACTTCTGCGTGGTTAAGAAACCAACGTGTATCACTTTATTGTAAATTGTGATCTCAAATGTTATTTTATTTTATTTTATGTTATTTTATTTTCAAATGTTATTTCAAAATTTTATTTTATGTTATTTTATTTTCAAATGTTAAAAATTTTCGAACCAAAAATCTCGAGCAATAATTACATGGAAAACCGTTAACGAACTTCTGCGTGGTTAAGAAACCAACGTGTATCACTTTATTGTAAATTGTGATCTCAAATGTTATAAGTACAACACATTTTAATTGCACGAATGCTTGTCGCTCTCTCACTCTCTCTCTCTCTTTCTCTCTCTCCCGCTCTCTCTCTCTTTTTGCTTGTACCCAGTTGAACGGAGAATCATCCGCTTGATGGTGCCTCCCCTTTCTTACTTCTTCTTTGTGGCACTCGTCTGCGTTATTCTCAACCGCTGACCGCACTGACATAAGTTTGATTGTGCCATACCCAAGCAGTGCGGACTAGCTCGACAGACGCCTTCGTCGGTCTGAAATCAGGTCGAGCGCTGACAATGCAGGTCAAAGCTTAGTTGGTAGAAAGAAAGGTCGGATACTCGCTCGTGATGGACCAAAGAGGCCATTGCCCATTCATGTCTCCACAGATCGTCGGTGCTGTTCCTGAAGCCGATTGGTTGTAATAGGACGCAGTGGTGAAGTCTGACTGATATGTTTTAGAATACTGATGCAAAAGTCAGCCCGTATTACGCCGGATGTAGAATACCAAGGCAGCAGTTCCGACAGGACGCGATTAGACACAATGCTGCTCAGCTGTTTTTCCATCACGCGTGTGCAATACGGTTGTGCCAGAGCGGGCCTGCGGTATTGCGCCGCTGAGCATGCTAGAGCTACTGCCGACATTTAAATATTGATAGTTTCAACACCATATGCGGAATAGAATTCCAGTTTTTTGGTGGCTCTTAGATGGAGGAATTTCTTGTTCAAATATGTTTTACGTTCTTGGTCTGGCAGCAGCGTCGTAAAGGCGTCCATACTTTTCAACACAGATCTCCCGATCAGCGCTTGCGTATCTTTTTCTCCTGGAATGATTTCGTTCAAAGTATCTTAGCTAACCAGCTTTTCTTACGAAGGGCGAGGTGCTCTAAAGTATGAGAATAAATTAAGAATGTATACTCTTAATCTAATATGCAAAAAAAAGATGGCTGCGCACGGAAAGGGAGCCTGCTGTAGAGTATCTAAATTAACGTTGCGCGATCTAAAAAGAACAGACCGACAAGACTGGTGATACAACATCCGGTAAGACATGTATGCTGAAGCTTTATTTTTCGATAAATAATCAAACATTGGCTAACTTTGAAAAATAACGGTCCAAATAACGATATTCCTAAATCCCATAAACAAGCCCCATATTGAACTACAAATGAAACAACCGCAACGAAATTATCTGAACGCTAAAAACCGGCATAAATAAATTTATGTATTCTTCTATTCAAGCAAACATACAACACTCCATTGCAAGGCTCAAACATCCACGGAGTCATATAGACACAACTTAACGCAAGCGCCACCGAAATGACGAGGATTTACTGATCCAATGGCAGTCACGATTTGCTAATAATACCGATAGCTTCTTCACCAGCTAAAAAAATATCTGCTTTGGTTTTCATTGAAATGGTAATAACGTTTTGAAGCTTCATAGCATGACACGAGAATGACTTTTAAAAATCATATGACGCGGGAAACACGCTTTTTTTGGACACTGAACAGACCGGAGCATAAAATAAAAGGAGTTGAAACCCCAGTCATTGAATCACGAGGTAACGCTGCTTCCCGCCCAGCAGGGCATCGATCGGAAATTCTCTAAGTAGGCGCATTAAAACCAAATGCATAACAAAAAATCCAGTTGCATCAAAACGGCTGCATGATAGATATGGGTATGCTCGACATCGAGAAAGATTGAGACAACTTGAGACATGGAGAAAATTTCGCTTGATATCACGGGCAGGCCTTAATTGGGCTCATTACGCTAAATTGCGACAACCAGCAGGGCTTACGACATTCAAAGACAGTCGAAAGCGCGCAAAATTTCAAAAAAATTCTCGCAACGCAAAATGTTACGGAAAGAACATGAACAGCATAGCAATAGGCCCGGAACTCTAGATAGCATAAAACCCGCTTAAAAGAACCCACAGATGAACACCAAGATGAAGGTCATCACAGCTCGATCGAACTCTGAACTATTGCAATCTTTTCGTTTGGAAGGATGGCCTCAAAAAGATTCAGCAACAAGTACTTCACCTAGACCAAGAAAAATACAGCAGCAACAGGATTTTATTTTCCACCAGAATAACAAACAAATAAATACCCTAATTACTGCACTAAAAATTAGATATAGGCTTTAATACATAGCTAAACTTAAATATGAACGATAAACACTCCGATTGGGGTAGTATAGTGGCTACTAGCATTAAGATTCTCGATAGTTTTGACTTGATCACAACCTAAACTGAACAACCATCTATTGCGCAGTGTCCTAGTTCGTCCACACGGACATCACGCGAGTTTCCAAAAGGAAGAAGGCCACGAACCTGGTTGCGCGTGCGGGGTACTATAACATGCTTCTTCAGAACTTGCGAAGCGCCCTCCGTTTTTGAGTAGTATCTAAGGAAGCAACAATTAGAAGAAAACACTAAAAACAAAAAAAAGAGGAAACCTCTGCCCCACACTTGCACGGAGGAGAGACGATGCCAGACATCTCAACTAGGAGACCACACACAACAAAAAGAATATCAGCACACTTGCACAGACCCATCCACAGCCCATCGTGTAAACTTACGCACTTACTCTTCAAGGCTTCCCCAGAAGTTCGACAGGGCGCAACTTTTGAGGACAACCAAAGCGACGCACGGGCCATACTTGTGAGTCAGATGCTTCATCTAAACAAATAAACAGAACTCCAAAAGAAACGTACCTACAGTCCCAACCGCTACACAACTTTTGAAACGGCCATATGCAAAAACAATTCTTCGCATAAGAGCAGACGCAAAAAAAACGTAGCTGAAACATCGCGCGTGACATCGCTCGCTTGAGAAAATAAAAAAATCCAGGCTCACCCATCTTCGGCGACAGTCGCCTTCTATCTGGAGCGCGGCCAGCAATGCAGACGCCTGATCAGGACGAAAGGCTGTTGTTTTGGCAGCAATCGTGCGAAAGCCACATTCTACTAAGGCTTTCCACAGGCTACCCAAGTGACAACTCAAAGGATAGAGGGTGTGCAAGTACTTTCCACGAATCAGAGGACTAGTTATAAGAACAACATTCGCCTCCACCATGCTTGGGTTATCAAACTTTATTGGCGAAGGCAAAACAGGCAGGGACATCGCCTTGTCGTCTGCAACGCCTAGAACCAATTTGTCACATGATTCTACATACATTGAGATACCACAATATGTGTATTTTATGACAGGACTTGAAATGCACTCCATGCTCGCGCAAAGGATAATCGAAGACTTTATGACATATAAAGAAAGGAAGGCTCCTCACCACAAGCAATAACATTAGAACGCTTCGGATCACTGACCACGTCTCGGTGCAAGTTTGAACCGAACATTTTCTCTTCGCGAAAAAAGATCTAAACGCGAAAAGTACAATGCGCTATCACTGACGATAGGACATTTAAAGTCATCTCAATACAGGAAAAATCCAGACCAGCAAGGTACTCTCGAACATCGCGACGAGTTAACAGCAATCAAATCTGTTAGCAACCCACCACACACTAACCTCGTGCAACAAGACCGCAGCAGTCGGATGAAAGATCCCACCGGGCCCAGGGAATTCTTCTCTGATAAAAGCAAGTGCATCTCGAACGGTATGGGACACTAAACAAATAAAATATCAGAAATAAAGTACATGCACCAACCGCACACACACACACACACACACACACACACACACACACACACACACACACACACACACACACACACACACACA
>QQSS02213582.1:0-11236 GCA_003687565.2 Craspedacusta sowerbii
TATAATATAATATAATATAATATAATATAATATAATATAATATAATATAATATAATATAATATAACATAATATAATAATAATAATAATAAAAATAACCAAAACCAACAACAACAATAATAAAACAACAATACAATAATATTTACAATAACAATAACAAAGCGAAACTAGCTTTCGAAGTTACTTGGAAGACACGCACACGTGGCAATAACTGCCAAAGAATTCAAAACGTACGATGTAGTCTCGAGAGGGCCATATTTTCTCGGCTTCAAGACCACTTATTTCCAGTTTCGAATGCTTTGGATAAAGCACATCACTATTGAAGTAAGAGTACAAATAATATAGGCATTGAAAACGCCAACACATGAACAGAAGGATAATGATATCAATCTAATGAACTTAAAATGCACTAAGAAACAAGTACAAGTTACGCTACCACTCCAACGCGTAACCTGCGGTGCAAAGCTGTGACAATGCAATAGTTAGAGAAAGCCGCTTGCAACACATTCCCTAGTTGAAAAATTAGCTAAGGGAAAGCATGCTTACCTTTTAACAACCCAGCAACCCTGAACAAGCATGGCATACTGCATCAACCCTGAAATTATGATTTTTTCATCCACTGCTCCACCAAGAAGCGCGGAAACTTGCGCTAACTGAATAACTTTGGCTAGAAGAAAAGTTCTTCTTGAAGCAGATCCAAAACTTCAATAAACAACGGGCGTGTAGTCATTGCTCATAAAACACTCAACCATGCCAAGGCAAAGAAATGCGACACAGAAGCTATATAAATAATGAACAACAGAAGCGTTTACCATGAATTGAATGAAACTCGTCAAGACATTAGGATGTTACGGTCATTAATGCAACTTTTTTACCATGAGGTATTTATTTTCCCAACTGATGACGCGTCATGTAAAGATTCAGCAGTCAAAATATTTTCAAATTAGGTTAGCACATAGAATTCGCTCGACACACAAGTCAAAAATAAAAGTTCTAATTTTTTTTTTTTTTAATGAAGTGTCGGACCAAATATGTAATATACACCTTACTTATCCGTGTAAACGCATGTGTTTATCGTCTTCTAAAGTACCCAGCAGACATACTGGCTGCAAATAATGCTTCAACATTTGTCAGTTACTTGCGGTAAGAAGTTCATGAACATGTAGACGTGGTGAACACAACGTAAGAAAACTTAAGGTAGTGCTTAACACCCATGCTTTGTATTGGCAAACTGTTTGATGATACTCAACTGTCACTATCAGTGCCAGCGCCAAAAACCGGGGTACCCGTAGATGACCGATACCGTAGATGACCGCCAAATCAATAAGTGACGTCAATAATTGACGTCAAAAGAACTGGTAAGTTTCGAAGCAGACAACCGTATAGCGATTTCACGAGTAGGCAACCAAGTCGAGGGGTGACTCAGATTGCGTTTGAGGGAGTGCGATTGGTTGGCTTTGAGCTGCGATTGGTTGGCGTTCAGATGATCATATTCTGGACCAAACAGGCACACGGTACCAGTAGCTACGACGAACCCTATGCAATTCCGATGCACACACACAAATCATCATAATAATATTGTTATTATGATGATCTTCTTGACAAAAGCTTATTTCCACATTGTGCAAAGAAAAAACAATAAGTACATGTAACGCTTTCATTGTCAAGCGTTCCTAAGCAAATAACACACTAATACCTACACAAACTATTTTTAAAAAAAAAAGATATAAGTAGAGCACCATGTACGGCATTGGTAATCTACCTCCACCGCGGCTTTTGGCAATGAACATGTTCCTTGCCCCAGCAAGTGCGAGTGATTTGGTCCGATGTTGTCTCTGAGTTCTTTATACCAAGAGGTCTGCCAGACTGGTTAAGTGCACTTCCATGCGTACCACCACTTCGCCTTCTAGCCACGGCTTTAGCTTGCACGTGAACTTACGTTTCTTACACCAAAACCCATACACCTAGCCTAGTGTTCGCAATGTTGTAATGTTCGCAATCTATTTTTTAAGCTCCTTAATCCTGAAGGACACATTGCCGAAGCGCTGCCAATCGTACTGCATGAGGCAAAACTTTGCCAGCATAAAGCCTGTCAATGCTATTCATGTGTGTGGTCTATTCTGCCTGGTCTACAGTAACTGATCCGGATAGTATGATTTCGATATCAAAGCCTCTATTGTGACTAACAGAAATATCATGGCTAATAGCACTTCCAGCTCAAGCCATTGGTAAATAAAAATCGGCTATCTATAGGTACAGGTATATTTACTTTATAGCATCATCATGGTCACCTTGATGACGATCCAGCTAACAAGTTGCCTGGATCATAAAAAATAACATGATGACCTTCTTTCAAATATTTGGCTGCTTCATCTTGAATCTTTTGAACAACTAAATGGGGCTTTGCTAGTTTACCAAGTGATGCATTTATGCAATTATGCAAAATGAATTTGTACTCGCCTGAATCAAAGTAATAATTAAATCGGACCTTGGTCTCATCAGGTCGCCGTAGCCAGGCGAGAGCCTCGGCATTCTCAAGCATGTGATACGATAGCTATCTAAGTTTATCACTGCCATCTAACCTTGACATATAAAGCTTCGTATGATGATATGATAAAATTTATATAATGATATATAAAGTATCATTCTTTAGAAATGAAATGGAAAAGCACATGATTTTTACTGTTCTTAGAAGGACGATGAGACACGTTAACGGTTTCGGTGCCCTGGTGCTCTTCGCAAAAACATGGCGTCAACTGCAAATAAGTTTGTTCATTGCGAAAGCATATCTAAAATACTGGTTTGAAAGTCCGTCTACAAACTGTACTCCACTACAAGACGTTTGCGCGCTTCATTCGAATTCCTAAAAACTGAAACTGTCAAGGCTTTGAAACTGGCACCCCAGCATTCGCGCGCAACTTTCCGTATGTCTCTGAAACTCTTCTTGCACTTGCCTTCTTCGATGATGCTGTCACTACAGAGGAGAAGGGCTTCATAGTAGAGGCACTTTAAGACAGTGAATGCTCGTATGATCCTCTCAAGAGAATTCAAGAACTTTCAGCACCCAACTACGATGAAATCTAACAACGTTGTTACAAGGAGAACCAATACTTTGTTCACAATTCTTGTCATATTGCAGGAATTACTGCAGGTCAAACGCCATGTGGAATCTCTCGCAGACCTCAATGACCTGGCTGAACGCGGAGTTGTGACTCATGAGCTTCACTCGAGCCGTGCAATGAAGAACCGGAACTGAAGAACGTAGGGATTACCTACTTCAAGTCGACCTGGACCATATAGAATGTTTTCTGAACTAACTTAGTTCTTAGGAGTTCAACGCTACATTTAATGACCCAAAGAACAGAAGTGATAGGACTGAGACGACCAGTAAATTATGATGCAGATAATAATTTATCAGCAAGTGTGAAGGTTGCGCGATCACAAGTTTGAGCACATATACTGGAAATGTTGAAAAAGTTCAAAAAGTTCTAAATATTACAATCTTTTTATTACAGCTGCCATAAAACTAGTATTATGTAATTGAGGGTTGGAAAGCACTATCATGACACATTCAAGTACCCTAAAAGACATCATCAATCTAACAAAGCAGCACAAATACATTACATGGAGACATTTCATACCGTTTAAAATCAAGGCCTTGATTTGGTCGCGCAGCTCCATTTTCTTTAGGTTAAGAAGAGAAAGGACCCCAGCAGGAAGGGCAGCAATCTGACTGCAAACGTGAACGGAGATAATTCAGAGCTAATAATCTCAAAAGCTAATGCTAATTTTACAAGAACATCAGTCCTTCAGAAAATTTCAAAAGCTAACGTAAATAATATGCTTACACGTCGTACATACATGTCTTGCCTTACTGACTGTCATCAATTAGTAATTTGTACGACCTCAAAAACCTTATACTTGTCTAATACAACGACATAAACTTAAGCAGCTCTTACTCGCGCAAGCAGCATAATACGGCCTTCTTGAAAATGTTCAGTTCTATAAATGCTCTTTACTACACTTTTATAAAGTTTCGCACAATCAAGGAAGAGGAAGGCATGTGAACATAACCAAACTGCATGTACTATTCAAAGCACTTTTTTTTACTCAAAACGCAGACGGAGCCGGTTATTAGCGGTTACTACGATAAAATATGAACGCAATACGCATATGAAGCCATGGAATAGGGCGTCTAACGGGTTTAGAAACAAACGCCTTTCCTTATCTTATATATTAAAGCCCGACTCCACAGCAGACTGACTGACTGAGTGACTGACTGAGTGACTGACAGGCTGATTGACTGACAGACTGACTGAATGATTGACTGACTCAAACGTTCATCAATGTGGAGAAGACGTTTTTATACTGGAAATCAAAATTAATTATATATATATATATATATATATATATATATATATACATATATACAATTTGCATATTTACCATTAGCAAATTCAAAATGAACTTCAAATTCTTGACAGGACACTCAAAGATTTCACAAGACATTTGAGAAATCCACAAACGTGAAGGGTTGTTTCAGTGTCTCTATGGCTCTTCGTGTTATAGAGTATAGAGGCAGGTATACAAGCAGTTTGAACCATGTAGCTGTGAGACGCAGCTTTCACTTTGCATAAGAAAGTGTTCCAAATCAACAGGTATGTGGGATGAGTTTGTAAAGCAGAAAGTGATAGGTTTGATAGCTGTAGTAAAGCAACAAAACCATCTTCTGGTCAATGCAGCTGGTCTGAATAGTTTGAAATGCGCAGCAGAGACTACTGAGATGCCTTCCTGACGCACTTCAGTGAAGGTATCATTGTTAAATCTTAAAAAAAAAAACTATCAATAAATAAGACTCTGAAAAATATGCCCAACGCTCTGCCATTCATTACTAGTTGTCTTATAGTATTTTGTTCCCCTATGCATACACCAGAAAAGCACTTTTCTTAAACTGGGGTATTGTACAGGCATCACTCCCTCAGAATTAAAGCTTTAGCACCATGAGCAGTTGATGACAGAAGTAGACGGACAGTTATTGACGGCATCTTAGGTTCGTTGAAAAACGAAAGGATTAGCTAGAAATGAACATAGACTAGGTAAGATTAAAAAAGAAAAAAAAAACTACATTGGAAGACCATCGTCACACCACTGATGCAGCTGGCAATGCATGCTTACAAAGCAAATCTGTACCTAAAGCTACCAGCACCTCCTGCAATGAAACCAATTGAGGAATAATTCAAGAAAATATAAAGATGGCATGCAAACTAGCTAGCCAGCCTTTGCGAATATATCGAAGCTTGCACTGCGCACTTATGAAAGGCGTTTTGCCTGCTGATTCAATCTAACAAATAGAGGAAACACAGGAAGTGATACATGACTACAGAATTACGGGAACTATAGATGAAGCAGAAAAATTATTGTGCAGCCCACGTCAGTGGCAAGATAACATGAATGTTTGAACCGAGCCTTACAGCTACTGGTGCTGTGACAGGGCATCCTGATGCAAAGGAAGAGCTATGGACCTGCCCATTACATATAAATTAATTAGCCGAGCTGTACCTTAACTGCTGTTGAACAATAAGCTATTAGGTGCATACACACGGCGTAGCAACTTTAACTGAAATGCAGCAGCCACTGCTATACCCACAGACTGAAAATCGGTGATAACCTACATATTTTCATATTACCTACATACTTTCACGTTAGTAGCTTTCAGGAAAACTCACATATTAACACATATTAAGCTAACCTGAATCACAGCCATCGGCCATAGCAAACCCATGAGCCTTTCGACTACCTATGCCAACCTATTCCTGCTTCCCATTCCATGCACAATAACGTCTTTTCGTGGGACAACTCCAGAAGGAGACACTTCTCGCATCAAAAAAAAAAAAAAAAATTAAAAAAAAAAAAGATAAATAAAGAAACATTTTAAAATACTCAAAACGGGGTATTCGGCATTTGCCTGTTAGCGTTGGCAATAAACAGCTTCCGCTTTTCCCTGAAAATCGCACTGAATAATGTCCTTAGCTAATGACTCAAATACGAAATTTTATTGGGATCGGCGGATAGTGCCTTTTACAGCAAACTATTCCCGTAGCTCGGTCAATGGTTGTCAGTCCTTGAAATAGCGATCCTATAATAGTACCAATAAACTCGAAAATGCTTTATCACAAAGTAGCAGCGAATGATGACCTTCAGCGCTAGCGCATTTGCTAAGCCTTGGGTTTGACTCTTCCAGGCAGACACAGGAGCGAATGATGACTTTCCGTGTGAGCGCAGCTGTTGAATCTTGGGTTCGATTCTTATAGACATTCTCATAGACATCTGTCAAATACGCTGCCGGTGCAAGATACAGGGCCGAAATGCCGGGACAAGTCATCCCGGGGCGCGTGTTTGAGAAGGGTACATCCAGAGAGGCAGCGCCGCGCATATTTAAACTCGTTAAAATTATAAAACAGAGTAAAAAAAGATTTCCCAGTCACTGGACTGGATCAGGCATTGCCAGAATTTAGTACCATGGAAGTTTTTGCGAAATTTTGATTTTTTTTCCTTTGGAGATCATAGACAAGGGTTGTTTTAGGGTGTTTGTAACTAGCAAACATTTTAGGACAGGCCATTAAAGGAGGACGATCCTATGGAGCTTATCTGGTGAGTTTCCGTCACGTACCTGGAATACAAGCTGGTTTAGATAGGACCTTCTGCAAGAATATGTTATAAATTACTAGCACATGCTTAAAAGTTTTTTATTTATAAAAAACTTATGACTGCTACCATATACGCTTTGCTTACCGTTAGCTAATTCTTCTATGTAGGCTACCTTATATGGACATATTTCTTGGAATTGCTCCAGGTCACAGCATTTGACTACAATAAAATAATTTTTTTAGGAACGGTGAACATAATATTCTTTGAATTTTGATGAAAAATAAGGAAAATAAAAAAATGAAAGGAAAGCCATTGGTATAGCAAGAAGAGCCACTCAATGACATGCCTATACCTCTGATATCCGAAAATGCAAAGAATTGCGATACGCATTCCTTGTAAGTGTCAGGAACAACCATGAAGACGAAACAAGGTTTCAAAGTGATTCATTGCACTAGAAAGCAATGCAATCTGGTATATTAAAAGAGTGCAGATAGATTTTATACATATAAGGTCAAATCTCAGTCATTTAACTTTACTAATGCTACGGCATGCCAGACATGACTTAGGGTAACAGTGCATCAGTGCTTCTTTGTATAAACAGAGCTCTGAACATAAAAAACTTAGGTCACGCTCAATAATGAACCATCAATGTTATAAAATCAGCACATTCGGTATTAGAGTTAGAGATAGCACAGGTTTAGCATAAAAAGGATTGGATTATGCAATTAAATATTTTAAAGTAGTTTTGACCAATAGACTTGGATAAAAAGATTAAGTGACGAGCTATACAGCGAATGCTCTTATGCATTCTGGTATGAGTAGAGTTACTGCACACTTTTAATGGCTTGAAAGGCTCATTTCTAAACTTGTACACTGCACTGCATAAGCACATCTAGAATAGGCTATGCCATCTCTACCAAGGCACTTTAAACTCGTCATCAAGAGTAGCAGCTTTGCTTAAGTCCTTAAACTTCATATCAAGCAACCAAAGCTTATGCATTGTACTACTGAGGTGTCTTACAATGTGTGAGGTTATTCGCTGTGTTAGGATGATTCGGTATAGAGCTATCATGGAACCCATTGTCTAATGCATTAGTCAATAAATATGTGAGTTTCAAGTAACAAAAATTATCAGTATGTTTACTGTCACAACGTCTGAGGAAGAATGCTCATTAATAGCATGGTGCTTCTAAGCAAAACCATTTCTATGAATTTCAACTTTTGTAAGCCCATCCAATCTTAAAGAAACTTCAGGCACAGTTTGGGATAGACTTTACAACTTGCCTTCTATTAAATACTTGCTGTTGGTGTCTTTAAATTGACAGCTTGAACACCTTATTTTTGCACAGATACGCACAGCCGCCCCAGCACAAGTAGCTCCTTGTAGGCAGACAACAGGGTTTTATTTCGAGGTATTATTTGTGGTACATTTAGCAGCGATGCCGAATTGAAAGGTATGACAGGTATGATAAAGCAACAAGGTAACTTGTCTTTTCGAAGCTACTTTACATGGATGCAGAATCAGAGCTTGCCAGAACCACGCCTATGAGTGTTGTGCCCAACGCATAATGAAAACAGTGAGTGTCTCTGAGCAAATTGTGCCAAGTTAAACAATAAAATTGTATATATGTCTTGCTCGGTCTCAATGTCTTAACAACAGTGACAAAGTAAATCGTAAAGAGATTTGAAAAGCGACAACGGTGAAAAATCCTTAAGCCTAAGTACCTTAGATGTAGAGCATTTTGGATTTTTATAACTTCACACCCTTCTTTCAAGTACCGACGAAAATTTGCTACCATTCTGCAGACCCGAGCAGCGCGCTTTGAAAATCGATTCCCGTACGGAAAACACATTGAGCTGTCCCCGACTATTCAGCGTAATTATACCCTCTTGACTTGTGTATTAACGTCAATCAAAACGTTTCCGCTGATGTAAAGGCCATGTACACTTGTCAAATACGCCCCCGAGGCGAAATCTCAGCCAGGGCTTGCTCATGTCAACGCTCATAGGACTGTGAGTTTTGCTCCGGGGCCACGCAACGCAGCATCTCGCCCCAGGGCTGGGATGGCATGTAAAGCAGGGTTTCTCAACCTTTTTCCTCATCTCGTGGTCCTTGTAAAGGACCCCAGGGAAAAATGCCTGAAGCTTCTGTGCACGCTCGGATCCAGCCTCTTTCTGCTTACGCGACGTATCGGCTAGGAGTGAATACACTCACAGCTAAGTTTGCTTTTTGCTTCGCTATTTGAATCTTTTAAAATCTTTAAATATGGAACACCAAACGGAGAATTTTCAAATGACTGAGTCTCAGTTGTTCTTGCAGATGCAAGAGCGCTTGGAAAACAGAATGCAGGCTTCGATTCAATAACCGATGGCTGCAATGAAGACCGACGTGCTCAAGGAGCTTGCCGCCTTCAAAGAACAGGCTGTGTCTGCTTCTCGATTTGAAGCACCACAGCCTACGTATAAACATCTCTTCGAAGAGATAAAAGCAACTTTGCGGCGCCATGACCCTCAGGGTGAAGCCGTCAAAGAGCGACCCGCCAGTGCCCTGCGCGCAGGCCCTTCGGGGAAGGCAGGTGCTACAGAGGAGCAGCCTTCAAGGTCGAAAGGCGTGATAAGGAAGCTCTCCAAAGAACACCGACTTGCAAGTGGCAGCGACGATGAGGCCCTGCCAGAGGAGGAGGATGTATCCATGACATCCTTTGTAGGAGGGGTAAGCACTGGGTCGCAATCTCGTCATGAGGAATTCTTGCTGGAGGAACTGGCATCGATGAATGCCGTAGAGGAAGGGCAACCCTTATCGAATGCTAAACTAGCTCAACAGCTAGGGCACATTTGGCTCCACCCCCAGCAAAGCAATCTGCCTTGGCAGATATACAGGCTAGGGCTAAGCCTCCCTCCAATTTATCTCAGCTGGTGGTTCAGAAATGCAACGAGCCGATTTACAGTGCCATGAATACAAACCACCAAGAAAGGGATAGAGCCTTTCAAAAAAGACAAAGGTTTATTTCCAAGGCTGCAACCCCACTTGCTCGCCTTATGGACTCACTGAGTTCCATACAACCTGGGCAAGCTATTTCGAAAGAGACGCTAATGTCTCTTAAGCGTCAGGCATTGGATGGCTATATGTCCCTCTCAATGGCCAACGCAGATGAGATAAATAGCAGGAAGCTTCATGCCATTTCCTTGCTTGATTGTCGACAATATGAGGTAGACATTTATGAGGATAGGGAGGGAAAACAATTGTTTTCTGAGCCTGCCTTGAAATCCCTAAAGCCTGCTTTAAGGAAGGCTTACACAAAGTTGAAGTCACAGGCTTCTCCACACTGCTCTGCACACCAGAGTTCCAGCTCGCAGAGGAAAATCAGCTCCTCGGCCTCAAAAAACTTCTTTGCCCGTCCCAAATTCAACTAGCCCTCTCGGGGCGGACTGCAGAAGAGGGAAAAGAAAAGCAAGCAGGAATAGAGGAGGTATCACATACATTTTCTTCTATTTATTTGCTTGGGAGCTTTCGGGGAGGAGCCATTTCTGCTAATAGAGCAGCTTGGTGTAAACTTACTTCTGATAAGTTTGTTATTGATATTGTTTATCATAGTCTTAAGCTTCGTCTTCATGATATTCCTGTATAAAACACTATTGCTGTATACCCTCGTTCTGTCGTTGAGGACTATGTTATCTCTAACGAGCTTCTTTCCCTCTTCGGGAAAGGGGTTATTGAGCCAGTAACACATGAACCTGGTGAGTACCTTTGGAACTTGTTCACAGTTCCCAAGGGTGATGGACGCTATCGTACCATCTTAAACCTGAAAGAGCCGAATCAATTTTGTTTAACTGATCATTTTAAAATGGAGTCTATTAAGCATGCAATGTGTATGATACAGCCTGACATGTATTTTGCATCTGTGGACCTAAAAGATGCCTTTTCTCTATTCCTATTCATCTCTCTTACAGGAAGTATCTTAAATTTTTGTTGCATGACAAGCTATACCAATTCAGATGCATGCCTAATGGATACAGTGATGCAATGAGAGTCTTTACAAAGATCGTAAAATGCCCAAGTGCATCCCTTAGGGAGAGGGGTTATTTATCTGTTGTCTATGTTGATGACTCACTTCTGATGGCTTCTGATTATCAGAGCTGCTTGCAAAATGTGGCATCACAGTAGCCATGTTGCAGAGCTTGGGTTTCTTTGTGAACATTGAAAAATGTGAGTTCATACCCGCACAGACTATTTCCTTCCTGGGCTTCATATTTGACTCTAGGAGTATGTCGATCACAACAACACAGAAAAAAAGCTAAGAGTTTAGAAATCTCTTCCAGGCGTTTGAATGGGCATACTGTATCTATTCTTGTTGTAGCTTGATGATGAATGGGCATACTGTATCTATTCTTGTTGTAGCTTCTTGTTCCTACATTGGACGTTTAATTGCTTGCATGCCTGCGGTTCCTTATGGGAAGCTATACCATAGGACATTGGAGAGTGACAAAATCCAGGCATTGAGGCATGCACGTAGGGACTATGATGCCATCATGACACTCTCAGAGCAAGCAATCACTGAGATCAAGTGGTGGCAAGCCAACTTGACCTCA
>QQSS02213593.1:0-11235 GCA_003687565.2 Craspedacusta sowerbii
CTGCTTGACTACTAGTGGATGAAGCTCGCCGCTGTTGTAATGCGGCAACCTAGAAAACATATAAATAAACAGTATAGACGATACCCGATAATAAACCAAGCTTACTCATAAGAAACTAAAACAAGCAAACTGATTATAGCACCAGCTAGAAATAAGCAAAAATGTCAAGAGTTACTGCAGGGCATGCCATAGAAAATCTAGTTTCGAAAAAAAAGGGAAATTATCTTAAGCCACAACCTATGGTCAATGCTAGAACGTGAAATCCAATTGGGTTGTCGTAAGAAGGTAAAAAATTGAACAAATACACGCAATTCAGCAAGTTTTACCTTTTTGATGCCTGACTTTAGCTTATAATTATTCCCTGTCAGGCAATACCGATCCGGTGGCAAACGCAGTCCGTTTCTTTCTGATATCAAAGGCAGCGGTTGGGAATTTTTCTTTCGAGCAAGTTCTAAAAGAAACTATAGCACGAACTCATGTAGTATCCAATATGGAATGAATATCACAAAACATTCACCGTCATGTCTACGTTAAGAGAAACATCAAAATAAGGCAAGAACGTATGTCTACCAGAAACTAAACAGAAGAAAACGCGCCTGATTAAACTCCAAGTGCAGCTGCTGCACCCGTCAACTACAGGTATAGCACTAAACATAATAACTAAGGACTTCCCAAACGGAGGACCCTTTGGCGAAGTTTAGCTGTCGAGCAGTGTTCGAATAGGTATGAACAGACCAAAGTCTAACCAAATAAATCCCATGCTAACACAGGCTTCAATACACCATTCACAACGCTGAGTAAATGCGTATGACAAATTACGGGACGTGCGCTCGCAGAAATGTCTAAAGCACATAGCAATGCCCAAGATCCAATCACGTCAAGCACTTCCTTAGGTCAGGTAAAGAACGGTACACGTTATTGGTACAAAAAAACGTTTTAATGAAAACGCTTGAAAACTGCACGCATCTGGAGGTGGACCGTCCATTGCAAACAAATGCGGCTCTAGATCTGACTATCGACACACCCTGAAGACTTCATTGAACTTCTTTCAAACGAAGTAGCAAACATACTTCTCTCGGAGGTGGCGAAGTAAACGAATGGTCCAACCTCTGTGCCACGGCCAGTTTCACGTCGTCCAAAGTTATTGTCTTGCGATTCGCATGCAAAGAGTAAACACGCGCATCTTCAATTGTGTCAGTAATGTAACCTACAAAAAGAAGCTTTTCGATTCAAAACATGAGCTCGGACGTAAATCTGCCCGAACAATAATATTTAAAGCAAATTTGGCACGAACTACGGTCGGCAGGTAGCACTATAGCAGTCAAAATCCCTGTTCGTCCTCCAAAGCAACGAATATCGTGTTCCGAAATTTCCATGAAACAATTATTGAACAAAAAGGCAATTCCAAGCCAAGCGCGCAAATCATATCTAAAAACATGGCATTAAATCTACTGAAGATCAATGCAACTTTTGGAGCGTCGCTAGCGCTTTAATCAGATAATTAGTTCTGAAGAATTCTCATGGTAATGAAGCCAGAGAAAAATTAAAGCCGTGGAGATGTTCCAAAATTTGGGGACCTACGCTAAATGAACTTCACATGGCCAATCAATCGCCAGCCATTGCTCTAGGCAAAGGTGCAAAGGCCTTGCGCAAAAGAAAGATGTTAGTCGAAACGATGCTCACCGAAATTAGCTTGGCAGACAACAAACGCAAAGGCTAAATTAATCCTCGATCTGGGCTCCACTTCATAATGAACGACAAAACATTGATTTACCAGGATACGATAGCAGTGGATGTTATTTTACCGACTGTCTTTGCTAACGGTTTAACCATAGGAGTGACTAACGCCACTGTATTCTTAACAAAGAAAGGACAATAAAGAGTGCACGCACAAAGCAGCATTTTTTGGCAATACCTGTAACAGGTCTAAATATTATCTTGCATTAGCTGAAACATATATTTAATAATATCGGAATTATCCGAATCATTTCAGATCAGAACTCCTTTGGATACGAACTGGATGAGATCCAAAGCATAGCCTGTCCAAGCACAAGCATTTCAAATTTTCATCAATTTTAGTGATAAGTCAAGCCGGGGAAATTCTTTAAAATTGAATTTCAGTATCCAAAGTGAAATTATATAAGGTAAAACAAAACAAGTCGCCTGACCTAGCAAATGCCAAGCTATTCTCATTTTAATGATCAGTGAAGCAAATTTAAACAAACGCATGCAACACAAGAACATGCTCGCAAACTAATGATGGCGAAACAATGAGGGCAAAGATACCAGCACTTCATTATCTCTTTCGACAACATGTAATGAAGCAACATCTGCTGTTCATCAACCATTTACTAGTACTGTTTTTCAGCAAGAAAAACATAATAGAAACACCTCTATGGCTGAATGATAGCAATGGATACAATTATTTCATCCCATCCACTACAAAAAGGAAATTGAGAGGCATTGTCCTTGAGAACTCAACATGATGAGAAAAACAGCTTAATGGTGTGCATAGAGTTTTGAGTGACCGCAAAAAACAAGATGAGAAATGATTACTGCAAATATTACATGGCATGAGCTGGGACCATTTTAAAATGCTTGTGACATGCGCATAAGCTCACAAAATACATACTAAATAAGAAAAACAATAACTTCTTACGGTATGCAAATTCAACCATTTGATTAATAATTCGAGGCTCATACTCTGCAACACCCATTTCTTTTAAAATTGCTGCCATAACAAGGGCATCTTTAGGAGTGGTCTTTGGAGCCTGAACATCCCTACTTTCATTGTTACCTGAATCATCATTAGCTGCCATTGCAACTGAAATCTAAAGGAAACAATTTAAAGGATCTTTTAGATAAATGAGATACAAGTACCCAGTACCATTAAGCTTGCATGAGGCACAGGAAGCTTTAAAAGCTGAACAACAGCTTTGCAAGGAGATCAGGAAGGCAACAGAGGGACAAATCATTTCAATTGTATTCATCAATGAAGCGATTTTACTTCTCAAAGAAAAAACTTACCATTCATAAAAGTTTTAGCGCAAGCACGAGGAATAGAGAGCTATTGTTGTGTAATTGGATGACACCCGAATTGGGCCACGAAAAGCATGATTAAGTGCCAAACAACTTTGCACACCATGTATACTTAATATTATTGGTTTGACTCGTATGTTGTATAAATGATCTCTAACATTAAAAAGATAACACATGCAAACGAAACAAGTCATTTGCTTATGAACAAACACTTGCAATTTTTCGATGGACACTGATAGACCATACTTATTGTGCCTAGACCAAGTCCTAAGACGAAACTATATGGCTTGTATTTGACTAAATTTTAAGTGTGTCAACTGGTACTTCAGGATGTAGACAAGGGTTGTGCGCCGTCGAGAGTACGGCACAGGGTCGACTATCACATGATAATAATCCACTACATACAACTTTCTTCCACTAGGGCAAACTGCAGCGTTATCCCACTAGGTGAGTTGGTCATTTTAAAAATTAATTTATCCAGGTCTTCCTTGGCGCATTCCAAACTAACTCTAACACTGCTAGCCGAACTAATTGGTCCAATATCTAACATGTTAACAATTGAAGAAGGCCTAAAACTGAGACAGTTTCAGAGCATCACTGATTCTTGTAAAATGTAGTTGCTCCTGTCTTCTCAGTAGGACTAAAGCAGCATTTCTTACTACTTTCCCTTCCACTATAGAGCATGCACAGGTAATTGGGCAAGTCATAAATGTTGATAATACAAACAGATTGAAAACCAACCCCTCATTTATAAAGGGTTTGATAACAAAAGCAATAAGTGGCAGTTACAAACAAGATTGGGAATTTATTAAATCTTACCTTATTCTAGCAGCAAAATATAAAAAATAAGACAGGCGCTTCAGGCTTAACACAGCAATGACAGAACATTAAATACAAATCAAGAGTGTTATGCAAATGCCTTATCTACGAAGACATGCAAGCTACTTGAAACACACTCTTCATAATCCCAAATATTGCATTCCATTGCAATTTATTTTGCAAGCAAGTGAGAAGGTACAAAGTTTTAAATCAGTGAACTTTCCATAGACAAGTAGAGTTAGAATTGTTGCCTGTACTCAGTACATTCAACGAGGCGGACAAGCATTTATTTCTACTATCTTAAAATTTTGATGCATGCATTTTAAATGCCATGACTCTGAGTACTATTCATCAAAGCACAAGAAAATTTCAAATCTTTCCACAAAGGCAGCACTGGCATAAGTGGAATGATAGTACAAAGCCGGAAAAAAAAAACAGTTGCAGTCTTTCAGCCCAATTCCAAGTTTTAAGAAAATATTTGAAAATAGAGGATTATTCCCTAAACAGATCAAACAATTATAATGGGCAAAGTAGAGCTGTGAAAATTTTTTCAATAGACTTACAGATAATTATTTTTATTATAAACTCTAATTCTGGCACTGCATAGATTAAGGGGAAAACAAATCAATTACATACCTAAAGGTCCTTTGGCAGTTGAACTCAAAGCGTATGAAAACTATTTTACAAGTAATCTTTACGAAAAGAAAAGATCAAGCTGTTAAGTGACCAATTGTTTTTGTTCAATAATTGGCTGTTAGTTCATTGGGTCAACACTGTACAAAAACAACAACAACAACAACAACAAAAGAATTTATTGCCACTCGTCACACACATCCTTAAAAATATACAAAACAAAGTTTTGTGAAAAGTGAAGGAGATCACTAAGTAGGCATTGCCTATTCTAGTAGTGACCACCATTTACATATAACCAGCATGTTGTGACCAAACTACACTATCATGACATACAAAACGAAAAAGCCAAACTTCTAGCAAGTAGTTATCATCCAATGCCTTCAAAGCTAAGGAGGCTAAGAGTCCAAGTTAGCTAGGAAGAACATAAACATGCAATCGGTAGGTTCCAAGTGAGTAATAAGAGAACAATTTAGGTCATCTAGTGACAAAACCTCTGCGAACTGAAAGGTGAGGATCCAATCGAGATGCAACCATCACTGATTTAAGAATTCACCGTTTTGAGCCTAATTCCAACCAACTTATTGGTGTCTGTCAATAAGATGAAACCAAGAAAACAGCAACAAATCATAAGTGTGTGTCAAAAGACAAACTACAAAATGTCAATGTGAAATAATTTACAAACCTAGTAAATAATTTACAAACATTTTACGTACACCAGATTGACATGGCAAACAAAAGAAACCAAAATGCTAGAAATACCTTAATACACGAAAGATAAAAATTGAATGAAAAGAGACCAAGCAAGCAGAGCGCATGTCAGATAAGCAGGCGAGAACCGTATATGTCGCCTAATGGGGGGGGGGAGCATCTGCCAAGGCGAAGGTGAAGATCAATCAATTTCAAAACTACTGATACCAATGAAAAGCGGAATTCATAAATAACTCTGCCCAATCGTACGTATCTGTGTGATGAAGCTAACAAAGTAAGTGAATATAGCATAGACGAAAATTTTGACAAACAAAGCATGGAGAAGTAATGAGAAGAATCTCTGCCTAGTCAAGACTCCATGAGCATATCAACTAAGACCTTTTTGAACCAAATCTTAACTGATCCGATTAAATCGTAAGTGGCTGTCAAATAAGATTTTTTAGTCAGTTGTTGGTGTGCAAAGAGACAGCTTAACATAAATATGTGATCTGTTAACTTTAGAACTTTGTTCTGTTTATATATGGGGTCTGCCCTGGCATTGTAATTTGGGAAAGATATAACACGCAAGGCATTATCTTGCTGCGTTTTAATTCAAAGAAGACACTCACTGGCCCAAGCCTGACAAGCATAAATAAGTAAGATGAGAAGAAAGTATTGCATGGTAGACACTAAGCAGTTCAGCATTGAGAAGAAAGTGCCTTAGTTTTGCACGCATAGTATTTGTAGTTCGTAACTTTGGCAAAAAAGTCTTGCAATGGGCTTCACCAGTTAATTGTTCATCTATGTAAACCCCCAGGTACCTGATAGATTTGGAAGAAACAAGCTTGTGACCATTCACTTTAATATGCCCAATGTAATTAGTAGCTTTTCCAAAACCTTGATAGGGAAACAACTGCAACAAATTTTCAAAAGTAAATATAAATCGAAAACGGAAAGTAAATTAAACCATGTAACTAAAAAAAAGACCTTTACAAAGACACCCTGAAATAGAACAGCTTAAAATCCGAATCACGTCCTATCTTTCGGTATTTTGATGACTTCGGCCTGCTGCCAGATTAAATAAGGTACAGCTAGGTCTTGGATGACTTACCAAATAAAAGAAACTAATCTGGCGATGAAATTGAAACATTTTGGGTTAGCAAGCTGATAATGATTAAAAACTAAATTAACGCATTTAAAAAAAATTTCATTTGACTTCGTCCCTTACTTCTTCGCCCATGCCACGGTTCGAGAAAAGCATTTGCGTATTCGGCCGCGGGATGATCGCGGGCTCAAACTGGTTGCGAAGGCATCCAAAAGAACCACGAGTTGGAGTCCACGGCAGAGCGGTAAATTCGCAGTTGGAAAAAGATAAATGGCTGAATACCTTGCATCTATATTTGGGACCGAAAAGGATAAGTATGTGGTCGTTTGTCAAGTGTAGTAATTGGTTTTTGATCAAGTGTGAGTTGGAGAAGGCTCTTCTCCTTCCTCGTAATGGACTTTGATAATTCAGCAAGTTTTGCAAAAGAAATTGCCAAAAAACTAATAAATCAAGAGCAATCAATATTTTCCGTCAAATGAAGCTGTCATCTTCCCTAGTTTCTTGGCAGTGCCTTATTTTGAATAGCTCAGGACATGACATGTACTTCATATTCCTTGCATTGATTGAGCTTTCAGGTTTGAAAATGGCATTACTCCTAAATATCTTAAATTTATGTTTGCCTATCCGAAATTTATTTTATTTCATAGGTTTTCGAAACATGTATTCAGTGTTCTATTGTTTTTTGTTGTTGATACTTCCCTTGACTTCCAGGTTTGCATTTGCCTGTAAACAAAAAATAGTGAGCACTAGATTAAACTGTAAACGAGCCATGGAAGGTCAAGGATCCAAAATAATGCTGAATTAATGAGTTAATTATATGCGTGGGCATAAGTTATAGAACCAGGTAGGCCTGAGTCTGTGCAATAATCCAAAACCCATTTTAAGTCCCTTGTCTGGTATCGTAAACTCATTTCCAAACTTTTAAGGAGACTTCCTTGAAAATTATGCTCAATTTTAATTATTAAATAATTCAAATATAAAATGAATTATTTATTTAATAGCCCCATAAAATACCATGTGTTGGTGTTGTCACTAGTCCTATCCATGCTGAGATATCTTTAGTTTTCTTTGTAAGCTGCAAATCTTTTCTTAGATGTTAAGTCATGGTGCTCTATGAAATGTCATTTACACATGCAGGTATAAAAATGTATAAGCAATGCCTCTGCAGTTAACTGTAGAATGGGCATGCAATATTATGAGCCATTGATGGTTTTCTTGTTCTGGAACTAACTTGGGAGTGTGTTGGCTCAAGTTCTCTAGAAAGTTTTTATCAAGTGGAATTCTAAATCACTGGATCACTATGAGCAAAAGTTTAATGCTCTTGCTTTAAATAGTTGCCAAAATAGGAGCTTAGAGTTATTTTCTAACTTGTAATTTTAAAGTTTTGCTTTGCACTGCTGCTAACATATCCAAGAGTCGCCTGCAAGGCTATGGAGTAGATTGATCATGGAGGCTTGACCTTTATTAAAAGGCTTTGCGTAGCTATTTTCATAGTTGGGCACCCAGTCTGTTAAGTCTGTTACCTTTTTTTAAAAGGAATAATGGTCCAAAAGTTCTCTTCAATTTAGCAGACTTAAGGATTAACAGATTAAAATTGAGCGATTAACACCTAAATGCTTTTTAAAAGTTGGGTACCAAGTCCGTTATATTTAAAAGCGTTACTTTTGTCCCGTGCCCCCTCCCGTCCTTGGCTGTTGCTGCTGTGATGTGTTGACGCCCTCCCCCAGAATGAGACATAGCGGATTAGGATGTGATCTCTGATTTGCTACTGGCCATCGACGCCCCATGCCAGATAGAAGTATCTGTGTTTACACCCCCACCTATGAATGCTGCTGATTCTGGCCCTGGTGACTGTGACTGCTACTCCTAGTGTTGAGGCTGCTTCTGGTCCTAGTGTTCAGTCTGAGCTGATTGTTGGTGATTTTAATCCTTGGCCCCACCTTCATGTTTTTCTTGAGTTTTTGAGGACTTCACAAAAAAAATATCTTTTGTCCCCATCAAAATCCAAGATTCTGCGAGCACAGGCCTCCAGCTTGGCTAATCTGAAGTATCATGTGACAAGAGCTCATCCCAGGTACTACTTGCTTGTATTTATTATTTAATTTATATATATATTCACAAATGCCAGTGTTTGAAATTTGGAATGGAATACCTCACTGGTGGAACTGCGTTATTTTTTGTGAAGGTTGATTCAATTCATATTTGACATTTCTAATAGCATTGTCCTTACATCCAAGATGGAACTTAAAGATGCTACCCTCTTTGGCTGAGCCAGCCCAGATGAACCTATGGATCACGTTCGTCATGGCACCGTCTTATAGCCCAGTACTGGAAAGATTATTTTCCAGGGGAAAGGAGATCCTGAGGGCAAGAAGATGTCGGCTATCCAATTCCAAATTCGAAAGGCTTTTGTTTCTAACAGGCCACCTGCACCTTCTGGAGCAGCTTCGTCCCTATGACCCAACTGGATTTAAGCGCTTAAACTTTTTTCAAAATAAATTACCAATCTCTGATACTGTAGAGTTGAAAAGCTATATGCACATGAACGAAAAGTTAATTAGTATGAGGTTTTGATTTAGCATAACGGTTTTAACAAGGTTTTGGAGAATTTTTTTACATCATGATCTATATCTTGATAAGCTTTATGTGCTGCTTATTTGATAAAAAAGGATAGTGTTTTGGCCTCCAAATCATCAAAATAAGCTCGCCACTCACACACAGGCATTGTGCCGGCTAGTGTAACAAATTCAACTGTTGAGTGTAAACTAAGTCAGATAAGTCAAAACTTTACGGACTCACCGACTTACTAAATGTTTAACGAACTTAACGCTTTTAACAGTCTTGACAGACTATCTCCAGATTTTTTTAAAACGGATGTAAAAGTAGCGGAGTTGGTAAAGTAATGGACAAACCTTAACAGAAGTTACTTTTCAAAGTAAAGATGCCCAACTATGCCTATTTTATGGTCAATCTGATGAATATATTAAATGCTTTTACATGGCTATAAATTTTTGCTTGAAATTCAAACCATGCTTTTTAAAGGTGCATGTCTGCAACCTTGTGACTGTTGGAATAATTTTGCCAATGGCACACCTTCCTGGCTTAACCTTCTTAATATTCTTTTTTGCAAAGTTTCCGGGGTTTTAGTGGTAAGCTTTTTATGAGCATTTTTATGGATTTTGATTTGGTTAAATAAGATATTTGGACGCTCTGGGCGCTTTTGCCAGAACCCATTAATCAAATATCTGTGCAACGTATTATTTTTCACTTAGTAGATAGCACACTGATCAAAGTGATTAGGCTAAACTTCTTTGACATCTTGCTTCTTATTGCCTTGTTGTTTATGACATAGCCTAAGGGTTTTGAATAGCATCCCCTGTTAATGACTGTATTGACAAGTCATAGTCTGCTGGTTTTTGCAGTTCACTGTCCTTGTTTGAGTTTTTTGCAAGTTATTCTTCTTCTCTAGAGTTAACTGTTCCTTTTACTTTAAAATTGGTGCCTGTCGCCATGGAGACAAGTGTTCTCGTTTACACAACAAGCCAACATTTAGCCAGGTGCAGTTTTACGTTGTTCCAAAAGCTTAACTTTGTTATCGCTTTTTATCTTTATGGTGGCCAGCATGTATTTGATTGTTAGGCTTTAGATGGAAAGTTTTAGCCATCAGATTCCTAGCAGTTATACATGTGGCAATGTAATTGTCAAAGGCTTTTGCTTTATGTGTATTGCTTTTGTGTGTGAGTGTGTGTGTGTGTATGTATTCACGATTGAGATCTTAACAGAGTGTTTCATGCTATCACATTTATTCAAAGATGTTAATGAGATTATAATATTATAGATTATATTGCAAATGGTAGCAATTCCAAAACTTTTTATATCAATGGAGCATAAAAATATCCTTGCCGAATTTACATAAATAAATGTGCAGCATTAATATTAATTAATGAAAACTGACACATTGAAGAAATTTAAGAACTTTAGAAATGCTCATAAGTTTGAATCGTGATTGTAGCCAGTCTTTGTTATTTTGCGACAGTATGTCATGCGCCTGGCTTAGACACAAGTAACATCTTTCTTTTACCCGTTGGTACAGGGAACACTGCATTTGCTATGGCATTTCTCAAATGGCACAAAGGCATCACCATTTTTTGAAGGTCGCGGAGGATATAAAAAGTAAAGTCTTTGGTTAAAAGCCGTTTTTGGCATCAGTGAGCTAGTGTGAAGAGAAGTTGTTAATTATTTTATGTTTCGTTGCCATCCTCACCATAGCCCAAGTTTTCAATGCATTTTTATCGAATACATGATCATTATATCTCAATATGAAAGAACAAGCATGGATAAAATCAATGAAAATGACCCTAGCTTATTTCTTTAGTCTTGCCAATGTTGTTAGAAGACACTGCTAGTCGTCCTCACACTGATTGTCATCTCCTTGCTGAGTAGCTTCCTTTGAATTTATTTTAACACTACATCAGACGAAAGTGATCTCGTCGGACCGCACTTAGGATGCCCTCATCAACAATCCATCAATTAACGCCAAAAGTCTCAAATTTTTCAAGCCATTGTCCAACTGGTCTTGTCATCCACTCCGTCTTTCTGAAAAAAGTAATAAAATAAATAGGTAAACCCTAATTAGTATTTGAATATGCAGCGAGCATGAACTGAATTGTGATATCAGCGAACAGATGCAAAGAACATGATTGCCCCCTGAATAGTTCAAGTGGGGCAATTAACCGTTGGAACTTGTCTTCATTAAGCCTAAGGGCAATACTTTGTCAAACTTGAGACTGTACTGATATATAAGTATATATGCACACACACACACACACATATATATATATATATATATATATATGTATATATATATATACTATTTATATGTATGAATGTATGTATGTATGTATGTATGTATGTATGTATGTATGTATGTATGTATGTATGTATGTATGTAT
>QQSS02213604.1:0-11235 GCA_003687565.2 Craspedacusta sowerbii
TATATATATATATATATATATATATATATATATATATATATGTTATATTTTCTAGTTCGTCATGTTGCCTACTACGGAAGAGGGACGTGTGAAACGTTAATGTGTTCATGTTGCTGCGCTGTTGTTAAACGCTTCGGTGCTGCGACTGCAAGCCTTTTGTGTCGCATGTTGTGCTTGTCTCCGCAATATCTCCTTAAATGTTCTCCTATGCTATTATGCGCTATTATGCTAATTCTTTTCCACGGTGGGGTCCAGTTAGTTCTACAGCACTCTACCCTGATTTGTTAGTGACTATTGATCTTGCCAGGAGGGTGTGTGCTCGAGATTTGTGTTCTCTTGTATGCTCCCAAGATGGTGTCTGCTCTGCTCTGTTGTGACGCGTTTAAGTTCGATGCCGTTTTACTGGTTTGGATTCTTCCTGTCGAGTGGGTTATCCGCTATGTTTTTGTACCTGGTGGGGTTGCGGCTATGATCTAAAATATGCATCTATTGGGATATGCTGTAGTGGGATATACTATCTTGTGGGATATACTATCTCCTTAGCAAATTTGCGCTTTTCGTTCAGTTTCTATCCAGCAATAATGTTTGCAAGTCAGGATATACATAAGCTTAGTTGCCCTGCTTCCTTTATTAGTACTGGGCAATTTAGGAGTACCGCCATTTTCCATTTAATTCATTTCTTGGTCTGCTCTGTTTGCCGAGTCGAGAATTCCCCGAACAGCTTGGAAGTTTTCAATTGCTGTGCATAAATGGGTTTTTGTGGATAGTATTGCATATTGAATACTGTTCGACTTTTTGCTTGACATAAACTTTCCGATTTACCTGATCCACTTGGCTTGTACTCTTATTACATGCAATCCTTTGAATTAAATTCAATCCTTTGACTCTACGCGGATGATTTTAGGAACGTGCCTCTTTTGCGCATTAAAGTTTTACTTGGTTAGGTTTTGAAGTTAGGAAATTTTGTTCTGTGAAGGGTGTTCGGTGTTTTAAGGTAGTGCTGTTAAAGCTTTTGCCTTTTTTTTTAGTTCGCATTATTCTGTCTTTTTTTTATTTATTCAAAGTGTTTATTTCTTCCAAAAGGTCAAAGAAGTAGAAAGTTTGAAACAATTTTAAGAATAAAAGCAAGTTTTTTAAATTTTGAGGACATGTTTCGGTAAACAATTACCTTTATCAACTAGTATAAACTAAATTATTTCAAAATCGAAATTTTATAAATAGTGTGCAGTGATTTAGTTTATGCTAGTTGATAATGGTAATTATTTACCGAAACATGTCCTCGAAATTGAAACAAGTTGTCTTTATTCTTAAAAGTGTTTATTTATTTTGCGTGTCTGATATTTTGCTTTCGAAAGTCTTTCGAATTTTATTTCTGGGTCTTTTTCGCTCCAGGGACATTCGCAACGTCACCGTCGGCAGTCTGTCTCAGCAGATCACTAACCAGCTGACGTCTCTGAAGGGTCTACAGGAGCACTTGCGAGACATTCAGAAATACCTCGACCAGGTCGTGAACGGCCAACTTCCTAGCAACCACACGATCATGTATCTCCTACAGGACATCTTCAATCTGCTGCCGAACCTCAACGAGGACGACTTCGTTAAGTCCATGACGGTGAAGACGAACGATCAAATGGTGACGATCTACCTCGCATCCATGGTTCGATCCGTGCTGGCGCTGCACAATCTGATCGAGAACAAGCTGCAGAACAAGGAGGCGGAGAAGGAAAAAGAAGAAGCAAAGAGCAAGAGTCTGGCCGCTGCCAAGGAAGGGAAGGAGAAGAGCGATGGTAAGGAGAAGGAGAAGGAGAAAGACGCTGGGAAGGACAAGGACGGCAAGGACGTGGAGATGAAGACTGAGACGACCGACACGGAGGGATCTAAGAGGACCTGATCGATCCCAAGAACCGCTGCGTTCTCATTCACCCGCTCCTTGTAATCCTATGAAATCCTCCTTTTAGTCCTGTCCCTGTCACGTTTTTTGACTGACGACAAAATTGCGAAGCAGATTTTGTTCATGCTCTAAGCTACGCGCAAAGCCATTTCTTTGTCTTACGTGCTGAACGTTTGTTTTGGCGCTTTTGAGCTTGGTTTATTGGAAAAGCTAACATAGGCTATGGAAACCCCTTTGTTTTCGTGTATGACTTCCTACTAAATAAGGACCTTCAATCTGGCGGTTTCTGGTTTTTATCCCGGCAATGATGATGATGTAAATTGTTTAAATTTACCCTCGACAATCGCACAACGATCGCCGTATAAGTGGCTTCTAAGGCTCCTCGCAAATTTGACGTTGTTCCGGGAACGGATGATTGGCACGATATGCTTTTTCAAAACACCTGAATAACCATTGTTGGTATTGGGTAGTTGCTTAGTCAGAGATCGTTCAAGATTCTGGGCATGCTGTTTAGAAGTGTTTTTTTTTTCCTGTTAGTTGTGGGGTGTTAAGGTTTAAAGCGAATGTGATATTATTGGAGGTGTCCTGTTTGCAGTGTGAGAGGAAGTTCTATTTATTGCTATTGAGGATGAGGATGCAGACAATGAGCCTGCAGCAAGCTTGAAGATCTGTCTCCACGACGAGTGTCTTGTGCTCCCTCTTGAGTCAGCTTCTGTGAATCCAGTTCAGCGGTTGCGCATCCAGTCCGTCCTGTTGTCAGTCAGTCAATTCAATCAATTTTTTCGTGATCTGTATTGTCTATTTGTGTTGCCTGTAGCGGCGATGCCCGCGTGGGCTACCGACGATTCAGCGCGCCTTATTTAGCTAACACGTTTCAGCGCAGTCACATTTAAGCCCTCCTCAATTAAGCCCATACACATTTCGGCGCGCCGGCTCACGGCCTTTTAGCGCAAGAATCGGTTGCCTTTCCTTCCTGTCTTTGCAATTCCTGAACACGACGTGCTTCTCAAAAGTAGTCGATATTTTCATCTCAAAATTACAAGCAAATTTATTCTTTCCTTTGTTAATGTTAAAGCCATTGCTAGCTAGATCATCAAAATTCTCAGCGCTTAAATGGAGCAGATCGATTGAGCACTACGAACACTTTACAAAACGCCGATTTGAATAGGAAGCGACGTCTTGAATATCAGCCTGCTTAATATGTTTTGGGGCATTGCGTGAAACTGGTCTTCAGACGATTCAGCGCGCCACCTTTAAGCGCGCCTCAATTTAGCTACAACGTTTCAGCGCAGCCACATTTGAGCGCTTCTCAATTAAGCGCATACACATTTCAGCGTACCTCGATGCAGCTCACGGCGTTTTAGCGCAAGCATGGGTTCACCCTCCTTCCTGTAGTAGTCAATAATTTCAGCTGCATCTCAAAATTAAAACATGATTTGAACGTTTTTCAAATATCTGCTTTGAGTATAATAACTCAAACTAACTAATGCAAAGAGTTTGGAATCCTGATGCAGATGTGAGCATGCGCTAAGTATGTGCTATATAGTGGCGCGCTGAGATATGGATGCGCTGAAACGTGGCAGCGCTAAATCGCGGTAAGCTGGAAAGAGGTAGCTCAAAAATGATGCTGAAAGGTGGTGCACTGACTCGTTGTTACGCCTGTTGCGTGACGTCGACTTGGGATTCTAAATCACCATCCACGCCATAGTGTGCCACGTCGTAAATACAATCTTCCGAGTCAGTCAGTCATGAATCCGAGTCAATCAATCACGAAGTCCAGTCGTTCGATCTGCGTCTGTCTTAAGAGGCAAAAGAAAAACAGAAAAATATTGAGTGAATACTTAGATTTGGGGAAAATCTTACACTTAAATTCCTGAGAATGCAAATCGAAGGAGCGCACTTCACTACATTTCCACCCACAACGCACAAATACGTATTCAAAAAACTCCAAATCCAAGGGCGGACTTCGTGAATGCTAGGTTAGATCATTGCTCAAAAAAGTCCCGACATTTGTAGCAGTGATGCGAGCGGTGGTAACAACCAGGCCAGTCGATAAGCGATACCAAGATGAATTAATGGTTACATGAGTAGAGTTGAAACCAATGCAATTCTGGCAAATTTTTGAAATTCTTTTAATTTATCGACTTTGATAGCAAAGGTCTTTTTGCGAACCAAGCTAGATAAGCACCAACGAACGAAGGCAGGAACTGGTGACTGAAGCCAGCTCATCATGGCTAATTTCGTCACAAAGCCGTTCAATTTTCAACAGGCTAATGAATTCGATGAAAAATATTAGCTTGAGCTGCATGCATTCATGAAAGGATGGCATGGAAGTACTTGGAAACAAAGAAAACTCTCAGGAAATGCAAGCGAAAAACTTTCTTGAAATATGGAGAAAATGACCACAACAATGACAATAACCACTCTGGTCCTTCGAATAAGATGACTTAAACTGGTTCAGCACGCTCTAGATTTGATTTACAATACCTGCATACATAATATTAGTTATATAATAAATTATTAGGTGAAAACTATGTATACATGCATATATATATATATATATACACAAAAGCATACGTATATATATATATATATATATATATATATATATGTATATATATATATATATATATATATTATATGTATGTATATGTACTGTATGTGTATACATTTAAATACTATTTAATACAGTGGTGATCGGCAAATTTGCTTCGGTAAAGTCGAAGAGAAAATTTTGTTCCAGGGAAGGGAAAGGTATACCGTCAACTAATCCCACTTAAAGCCCCTGAAGCCGTAAAGCTCAGCCCGCGTCAATCCATCCCACGTCAACTCATCCAAGTTGAATCTCCGGGTTCGCCGTTTAAACTGTGATTGTGATAGAACTGAATTTAGAAGAGCTTGGATTAAATGGATTAATTAGAGTAGACTCGGCCGATTTGATGATTACTGAGGAAAATGAAACCATGGTTTGAGAGTTTGGCTGCAAGTATTCTTAGTGTGGCAACATCGGCTTGCAGTATAAAAATGCTCACGGGTTATTCCGCGAGTCAATCGCAACTTTCTTAGTGCAAATTTCAGCAGAAAGAAAATGAAGTTTTCATTCGCATATAGCGAGTGAGGAGGACGTACTTTGATACATAGAGGATTCGAGTATGGGAAAGAGCTGGACTACTGCAAGGCTGTTTTGATCACAGCGGGACCTCGCATCGTTTGCAAGAAACAGCCGGAACGCGCGCGAAGGAAACAACGGGACTTCGCTAGCACGAATATCTGTCGGACATATGAAAAGACTAGTTGAACGCGTGTAGACTACTCCAAGTGCTCCTCAAGCTACGTGTCGACGCTATTAAACGAGGTTTTGACTGCTTTGCGTGAGAGAACTCTCCTATAGCGCACCTTGCAAAGGCAACGCAAAAAAAAAAAAAAAAAAAATCACGAAATCAATGGTGGGCACGCGATTCTAACAGCACCGTCGGATCTGCTATTCGACATTTCTTCGCACTACAAAGGCTATAGACGTTCAGAGATCCTTGTATTTCTCAAATGGGTTGCTTATTTTCCATGCATGTATGCAAAATCAGTGCTTAGAAGCTGCAACAACGCGTATTAATATCGTAAATGTCTTTTATTTACGCCAAGTACGCAGACCAATTCGTCCGCGTGTCCGACCAACTCGGCGCGAAGCGTTTGTGTCTGCCATGTCCGGGCGCTTCATTAGCAGTGTCTGTTTTCACATGGCTACGCGTACTCCCCGGCTGCTCAGATTCATCACCCCCGTCGGTTGCTGCTATTGGATCAATGTGTTCAATCGGTGCTATCGGTTCGATAGGTAGGATTGGGGATTCATCTTTTATTGTTGGGATGTATTTTTTCGAACCGGGGGTGTGAACTTGCGCGCTAGGCGTGGAGGCGTGGGTTGCGTTCGCTGTTACATTATCTGACTTGGCCGTCTTTATTGAATCCATCACTTTTTCCTTGAGGCTTTGCAGGCTTGCCAAACCTTTTCTTGCTGCCTCGTGAACTCGCTCAGAAACTCCCTTGAAGGTATTCTGCAGGCTATCCATGAACGACTTCTTATGGGCTGGCGACTCGGTTTGCGATCCACGATGCCGAATTCGCGACCCGATAAGCCTCAGTGTATCGTGAACGCTTCTTTTCCCTTTATTAACGAATGTGTATTCGCCATCTTTTGCATACTTCGTCGCATCCGCCATTATGTCATTCTCCTTCAGAACTGATCCATGCTTATGGATCTCGACCCGTCGATGTTTTTCGTTTTTGGCAATGGCGTTCTTGGCCGAGTCACGGTTCCTTCGTAGCCGGTAGAGCGATTCCGACTCGCCGAGTTGGCCATCATACTGTTGTCCTGCGACTGGCTGGGTGCTTTTTCGATGCCTTGCCATTTCTGCGCCTCTATTAGACGCAAGCTGGCGAGAAAGGACATCTCTGTCAGCAAAATCGTGTAGAAATGCCGTTCCTAAGAATAGAATGGTTTAAATCTTTTAAAATTGTGCTAGCCATTGCTAGCGCATGGTAACGATTAGTAGCGTATGCTTAGTTAATTCAGTTCTACTCGTCAGTAGGAGTTACAAGCCCTTACTATTAAGCTGCCGAGAATAGACGGGATAATCCGATCTTCATGTCAAACATGGCTTCGCAAAATAGAAGCATCTACTAACCTGCCAACCTAATCTGCTAACAGCTAGCCGAAGAAGTAGAAGTATTATTATTATTGCTATTATTAGTAGTAGTAGTAGTTGTAGCAGTAGTAGTAACTTAAAATTCGCATATTTTGTTCGCAAATATAAAGAACTCACTCCTTCTTTAAACCAACACCTCAAAACCTGAGCACAGCAAATTTAAAATCATGCAGGGTACTTTTTACCTAAGATGCGGTTGCGACTAAAAACGGTGTTAGCAAACATTACAAGCACACATGGATGCGCTCCAATTCTTTGTTTTTAGCTTGAAGAGTCCTTGATTCTTAGATTTGCAATAGACTTGACGTGCTCTGGTAGAGCATTCCAGATTTTAGGGCCTAGGAAAGTCAAACTGCCTGTTCCAAAGGCAACTTTGTAAAGTTTCGGTACCAAGTTTTAGTTCCATCGATTCGAAAGCTTAGGTACGTTTGTCGGCAACGAAGCATTCGTTTTTCAAGCCTCACTAGCATCCCCACCACATGGACGGTCGCGGTGGAAGATATTGAATGGGTCATCATGGCAGTTTGGTCGAACCGACTCCATACTAGCTCACATTGGCAGGCGTTGTTGGATGTCGACAATACGTTGATGTTTGTCAGATCTGCAAATCTTCAGCAGCTTTGCGTGCGTCGCTTCGCAAGAGACATTAGAATCGAGACATTCGCAGAATTATTAGAGTATTATTAATTACATTAGAGTGGCGGCTGAACAGGAAGGTTGACTAGGTTCGTGCGACACGTCAAAACCCATCGCCTCTACCCCCCGCCCCCAAGCTGTCTTTCTAATGACACGCGAGCAACGACCACGCGATACCGCGTTGTTGCTTGTGCTATTTAAAAAAAAAAAGAAGGAACAGATTTAATATGAAGGTTATGCATCAGTGACGATGGGATTTCTTTTCAAACAGAGCATGCCTTTTTATCATGATATGGCACGCAGGCAGAATGTCGTTAATGGCCCATCTCAATACATGTTAACACAAACAAACACCCTCTCACACAAACACACACACATACACAAACACACTCTTCATCACGCACATCGCCGTCACATCAACGAGTGACCGCTGTCACAGAGCAGCAGGAGGGACTCCAGAGTTGCTACGCTTTTAGGGGTTTTTCAATAGGGTTCTTCTAGCAGCATTGATGCACGACAACAAAAATCTATTACTAGATACGTTGTACGCGCTGCATCGTAGCAACTACGTAAATTTTGCATGACAAAATGCCGCGTAAAAGTTAAGGCAAATCGCATTGTTTAACGGATGTCAACGCAGCACTTCGGGATAAACGAATGCTCACTGTAAAGGCGTAAATAACACAACTGATAACAATCACCCATGCTCTTACCGGCAAAAAACGTCACAACAAAGGTTAACGAAGGGAACAAACACGATGCAGCCATGACTCTTATCCTCTATTGCAAAGCATGCACATCGCCTATCTCGCAGCCATAAAGCTGGTTACGAGACTCAGGTGGTCGCGAATACATCAAGAGAGCGTATGCGCCGAGCAAACTCATCGAGGCGCGCGTCGCTAGCGATCAACGGAAGCGAGACGCACACACGGACTGGCAAGCAGAATGGAGCGAATCGCGCCACGCGGGGAGAGCTCTGTCCTGCAAAACATGATGGCAACCAGCTATAAACGCACTACGACCAAGAAGCGTTACAAGCTCACTTACTGCTAACTGGCGGTGTCGAAAATGTCATCCAAACATGTCAACGCAACGACCTAGTGGACACTTATACTCGCGTGTGAACAATAGCCTTTTTAAACCAACTTAAGTCCGTCCAACTTAAGACAAATACCTTCTGTATCACTTCCCGTCCTAGCTGCGCCCCGAAAGCACCCAAAGCCAAATCTTGTAAAGAATGGAATGAACGAAAGGAAATAGTGGGTGCCGCATTAGAGATTGCGATCCAGCACGCAGCTGCATTGCCACAACGACATTCTCGCGAGTCCGCTCCCATCAAAAGCATGGCTGATTAATGCAAGCTCGAAGTCCCCGCCTGCCTCGGCATAACACGATTAAAATCCAAAATCTTTGGCTGACAACAGCGATGGCACGAAACAGCCAAACTACCGGATTAAATAAAATAACAGCCTTATTCGTGCCGTAAACGACGCATTCATAAACTGCAATTCATATTTTCAAGGCCAAGTTTTTTCCACATCGCATAATACAGGAATAGGCTCTACTAAAGTCTTTGCAAAAGAGTGTAGTACATATTAGTACATACATACACGCGTTCAGAAACTGTAAGTCATTTTTCAAGGCCATGTTTTTCCACATCGCATAATACAGGAATAAGCTCTACTATAATCTTTGTATAGGAGTGTAGAACATTTCTTGCACTAATCTTATGCACATGCTCGCAGAGTAAGCGCTACTACCGTAACTCATCTCAAAGCAATACCTTCTTCCACATCGGCTATAGTTTGTAATGCCGTAATCAGTTGAGTGGACCTCCTAGGTACAAGCTCATGTAAGACGATCCTCCAAGGTGCATTTTACTATGCGATCAATATCGCAGCAACGCTGAGCTCATCGTCAAAAACATTAGCTTCAGGAAGCATCTTCAGATCCAAAAGGTTTGGTCTCCAAGGGTAAACGTTAGAGTACAGCCATGCGCTTGAAAAGAGTTTTCTTCAAAGGCATCATTATTTCTCGAGAACTGCTGGGAGTCGTAATCAAACCCTTCGGCAGATACGCACTTGCTCGGCTTACCTCACTCTTCGCGCTTCATCTCACTAACCAAACCAGACGCTTGCTTCCGTTGACCGGCTAACCCCATCGCCAGGCTCGAGACTACATCCTTGATTTTCGGGTTGACTATCAGCAGCAGCCTTATACAATATATCTACATAAGGTAACATAGATTCTTGTCAGCTCAAATGACTGAAGAACGCCTAGCGAAATGAGGTGCGATTGCAAAGCCAAATGCCAACTCTCAACTACCAAAGTGAGACACAAAAAATAAAGCAATCTCCAAAACTCCGACATGTACCACCACAGTGTCGGTTGCGGCGGTTACGGGGAAATCTGTGCACCGAACGAGTTTCCCAAGCCACCACGACAAAAAAAAAAAAAAAAACTTACAACCTTAAACTAAAAACTTATAAAACCTTTCTGGCAACCATACGTCTTCGCGATTCGCAACCACAAGCCACGCGATGCTGTTGTCAAGAAGCGAATTCTTACCTCTATGATACAATCCGGGGGAAGGATGCAGCGACTGCCAGTGACGAGTGGAAGGCCCTGCACATAGAACGGACGGCGACCGCAGTTTTCCAGGACGAAGTTCTCGCCATCGTACGAAAGGACACCCTACGCAAAGCAAAAGCATCGATTAGCATTCCGTTCGGTGAACGGAGCGGCATGAATAGCGAGTAGGGGAAAACGGAAAAAAGTCCGCTTAACCGCCTTTGTTGATAAGACCAAACAGAAGCAGGCGACAGCACCAAAGCCCGATTCATTCTATTATCAGAGCACATCGTCGGCGAAGAGCGTTCTGCAATGATGCAGCTCGCAAGCACAAGCAAGTCTTGCGCGCTTCATTTGCTGCTGATTAAGATATATATCTCAGCGAACGTTACGAGTGCGCACAGTATTCTGACATTTGTTGGATCTCCACACCCACTTCAACCTCTTAGGAAGACCGGAGTTTTTTTTTTATAGTAGCGGACAAACGTTTCGCGTCTTTAGGCTGTCTCGCACAAAGAGGAAATACCATAAACCAAGTTTGATAACCTACATTTACATTCCAAACCCATTAACCCTACAACTAATAAATATCGAGAATGAGAGTGCTGAAAATATCGAGCTTTTTTAAAAATACTTACACGGCATGACTACTTTTATAAAAGGCTACAATTGGTAAACGAAAGATGAATACAGTTCGAAATTTACGGCTAGAAGAAGGGAATACTTTAAAAGAGAGTCAACATGACAAAATACTCATTCTTGTTTCAGCTTTAGATGGGCAACCAAAAGCAATCAGGACAAGGGCAGCCAGCGCGAATGCATACGAGGCCACGGCAGAAAAATAGTCATGTTTCAGTACCTGTCTGCGGGATATATTGAGAGCAGGACCCTCCTCGAACAGGTCAATGTCGACTTGAACGTCAGTAGAGTTGCGACCGATAATAACCTGAAATACATAATGGGTTTTGAGCATGCGTCCGAATGGAAGGCGAAGCACGTCGAAGACCAGCACAAGTGAACATCGCCAAATTGACGTCCACCGCTATGCCAATACTGCCATCATAACAAGTTGGCCCATGTAACGACGGGGGCTTAGACACAATCAAGATCAAGGAAATGCCGATACGCAAAGAACAAGCTTTTCAGTAATTTCAACATCTCACTAAGCACTACATGTAGTGTAGAACTTAACCTCCTTTTTAGTAATGGGAAATTTAACTGCTCTACCGAGCAGATAGGCTAAAGTGTTGCTGCCGAAAGACGAGCTCACGAAACCTGAAATGACAAACACAAAACTTCAGTCGCCGAAAAGCCTGCATACCTATGTGCATACCTACACACATACATGCACGCATGCATGCATACATACATACATACATACATACATACATACATACATACATACATACATACATACATACATGCATGCATACATAC
>QQSS02213615.1:0-23455 GCA_003687565.2 Craspedacusta sowerbii
TGTATGTATGTATGTATGTATGTATGTATGTATGTATGTAAGTATGTATGTATGTATGTATGTATGTATGTATGTATTTATGTATGTATGTATGTACGTATGTATGTATGCATGTATCTATGTATCTATGTAGGTTTGTATGTATGCATGTTTGTATTTATGTATGTTAGTGTATCTATCAATTATTTATCTATCTATCTATATATATATCCATCTATCTATTTATCTATCTATCTATCTATCTAGATCTTCATCCGTCCATCTGTCTATGTATGAATGTACACGTTTGCATAAAAGTTTGCCATTGTACTGCTAAAATCGCTATTAAAACTTTGGACGTCTTCGGTACAATCATTGAATTTAATTATTTTTCAGCCTGCTTGAATCCTTCGCGGGACGATCGCAAAACTGGCTTTTGTTTTTCGCCTTTTGGTGAATGCCCTCTGCACATCAAGGCAGTTGCCGTGTGGGATTTGGAGGAGCGTGACCTGATCCCAAAGTGGAACCGGCGATGGGAGAGGGCCTTGTTGCGCAGAATCAAATTATCGTATCATGGTCAGGAATCGTGTTTAAAGGTATTCATTCGTTTTTGCTTTCTCTTCTGCACTCAATGTCACGGCCTAGGTTTACGCCTGTTGTATTCGAACTTACGCGTTAGTGATTTGGTTTCGTAACTGAACTGGAAATTCTACTCGCTATTTACAGTATGCACAGTATGGAGAGAAGGCTTGTAGAGGCAATGTGAGATACCAGTAGAGAATATGAGAAAAAGACTTGGATCAAAAATATTACGAAGGACTCTAGGTTGATCCTTGCGTATAGAATTGCGCCGGTAGAATTATTGCCTTTATGACATCTGGGCTCATGAAATAAGTTTTGACGAGAATTATGACTGAATTCTTAAGAAAAGATCCTAAAGTTTTCGTAACGCCCACTTCGCTCTTAACGCATACACGACCACCGTGCATGCTCATGTGCTTAGGCAAATTTAAGTTCCAGGTTGACGAATATTTTCCTAGTAGTTCTACTTGCACTTATCTTCGCAAAGGGACAGTTATGATATTACCGACAAAGCGTTATTGGAGTTGACGTCATTCCTATGTAGAGGCCAAACTATATAGAGGCCAAACTATAGCTGTTCATAAGGGTAAATTTTTTCGTTTTAGTCTATATAGCCTATATAGAGGCCAAAGTATAGCTGTTCATAAGGGTAAATTTTTTCGTTTTAGTCTCGTCGGGTAACACGTAAGCGTGTGCAAGTTGATGAATCGGCAGGCGGGTGGCTGGTTGTCGCGTGCCGCGTTTGAGTGGCTAATAATGGTGTAAAATGTGGTGAGGGGTACAGCTTGTGTAATTCTGCCCCGTGCGAAGGAGCAGGCTCCCAGGAAGCAAGCATTGGAAGACCTATTTATCTATTGCGATGTTGTCGGTTTTTTTGCAGGTACTATTTTTCTTTAACGATACACATATGTCGGACAGATTGCCGGACGCTGCTGTACCGGCCGCTACTTTCGGATCGCTGCGGCCTGCTCGGCTTATAATGAGCCGGGGACAACCGCAACCGACAATCTCGTAGGGCAGCTTCCATGCATAGTCAGTTGGTGCTTCGAGTTTGACTTGATGGTGGGTCTGAATGTCCTTGTTTAGATCGACTACACTTCGCAAATGAAGGGACTTCTGCTGAAGATATCCTTCTCGTGTGACCACGAAGCTGAGACTGGCCTCCGCTTCTGTTTGCTCTTGAGTTTTGAGGGAGAGAGACACTGTGAGTGGTATCAGCTAGTATTCCACGCTATCAATTTAGACTGTGTTATAGCTCTAGCTTGTTTAAGCTACCCTGCGCGTTTTCCTTTAATAGTGCTTGTCTGGTAAAGACTGTTAGCGCTGGTTTAATTGAACTTTCTTTGATCACTTGTTCGTGTGGGATCAATTGCTTTATACCTTTACTTAAATTGACTGTATCATGTCCTGTTAATGTTGATGTGTTGATAGCCGCTCCACAGGATGGCCGATTGCTTGCTGTCGTCTATGAATATCCTCTTACCGCTGCTTTTTTAAGAAGTACTGTTCTTACCTTAGACCCTCTTCGAGGAAGGCTACGCGCGCTAGGTCATCGACATGACGATGTTCGCGGGTCTGATGGAAAACAGGACAAGACCGGAAGCGCAATAAAATCTTTGACTTTTGACAAGCCACAGGGTGTCCATGCATCGAACGTGACTACCCTGCACGACGGAGACGTCATACAGTCGCCGCGCCAGCCAAGTGGTGCCCAGCGGGGTCTCGAATTAGGAGGGACCCTACGCGACGAAGTTAAATTGCCCGGCATCGAAAAGCAGGCAACGGAAGCATCTACAAGTCCAATCGTGTCTGTCACTACACTGCCCACCGCCAGAGCAACTTCCGTCCCGCGTTCGACGCCTTCCCGCGAGACGCAGCCAAGGATGAATCTGTTAAAAGAGTTCAAGAAGATCGAGACGGATCACACGATCATTGTTGTTTCCATGTTGATCGTGTTTCTGTTCATCGTAGCTCTGCTTGGGCTGACGATGCTTGTCTGTTGGTGCAGGTGCGTCGCGTTTCATGGCTTTCTAGGCATTAACCAAACCCTTCGTTTTCATGAATGTTTTCACTCTAAGGAATTTTCTTTCATGCTCTGGTAGATATCTACATCTAAGCCGTCCGTTCCTAATTTTCTCGCTGCTTTGTATTGGATTTCAGCGAATCTGGTATTTTTAAGCTAGTCTTCATGCAGCGTTAAGTGCTGGCATGTGTTCTGTCATAGAAAGTGCCATATATTGGCATTCCTGTTGAAACCCGACTGGGTTTATGTCGTCTTTGTTTTGCTGCCATGTCTAATGTTTTACGTCATTTTAGAACGGAGAGAAAAGTGCACAATGGGCACAAGGTAAGCACGTGTGCATGCAATGCGCTATTAATGAACATGGCTTATTGTTGGAGATGTCTGAGAATTCGCTTGATTGGATTTAGCTGGTGATGTTTTTTAATCTTTAAAGAAGCTTTAAAGCGGAACAGGTCCACCACTGGCTTGGCTCTTATCAGTTTCACATGCACCTTACGGATTAACCCAATTAATACACCATATTAATTGCAGCCAATATGTTTTAGTATTTCTTGAGGTCATATTTTGAGTCTCAGATTTCGGTAGCTTGCACGAGTTGGTTTCTGGCATCAATTTTTTTTTTCTCTCCTTTATATTTTGGTTTCTTTTGTTTCTTACCCATCAGCGGTTAGATCGGAAACCGCAGAGGAAAAAGAAAGCCCTCTACAATCTAGATTTGCCGTACGACGATCTGAATTACCCACCCAGTCTTCCTCCAGAGCCTACTTACTTCAGCTACCGAGAGCGGAAAAGGCATCTTAGCGAAGTCGTGCGTCCGACGTATCAAACCAACTTGGCGCGACCTGCCTCCCTGTCGAGTATTAGTAGCACCACCAGCGAGGACCACGCTTTCGAGCAGCTGCGATACCTCCAGGACTCAAGTGTCGGTGCCCAGCTCCTGCCTCAAGACCCTGCCTCAAGCCTTCCTCCCGCGGAAGCTGTTGGTCATGAAGATCCTAATGACACAGGACCAGTTTCGCCCGAGTCGGGATTAGATCGTCGTTCTTCGCCGAAAGACTCGAACACTAAGCTGTAGATGTGTGACTGCCGCAACGACCATCGTTCTTGAGACTGTTAGGAATAGCCGTGGATGAGAAGTCTTTATTGTGCAGTGCAAATTTAATCAGGAGTAGTTTTCTATTTTAAAAATGCCCTGGTTCCCGCGTGCGCATGCGCTATGTTTGTTTTCCTTGTTGGAACGAAGCGCGGGAGTGCGATAAGCGACTTCTCTTAATCTCTAAATTTTTTTTTCCTGCTTGGAGCTAACAAATCATGACATCTTTTAAAGGGAAGCATAGCGAAGTGGTTAGCAACTCGCACAAAGATGTTTCGTGAATTTCTTGTAGAACGTTTTCTTTGCTCGTCAACAATTATTGTGCATAAGCCAAGCATTTCTTGCTTGAAATTAGGCGGATACACTACTCATTTATCTGGAGGTTCGTAGAGTCCGCTTGCGCCGCAGGGCCAAGATATTTTTTACGACCATGGTGTCCTCGTGTGACGAAGGGGGTTGTTGGCCTTCTGGAGTTGGAGAAAGGATTTTATGGTTGGGTTTGCAGGAGAGCATTTCGCTTCTAAAACAACATGGTGGTGCGGGTGCTTGAATTGAAGTTGGGTTTGAATTGAAGTTTTTTTTCTTGTAGTTTATGATTGGCAAGGCGCAATGTTTTCGGATTACCGTAATTACCGGAGTGTGAGAGAACAGATGCAGGAAAAAATGCATTTCAGTTCACTAAAGCTGAGGGAGTGCGAACTTAAGAGGTTTTGTAAGTGAGGCTTGAACAACGACCAAGTTTATTAGCCTAGCTGTATACAGCCATGAATGCGTAGGTCAAGATCATCTTCTGAATATCCTAAAAAATCGCTCCAAGCATTTCTTTTAAAGCAGCTCGCAAAGAATAAATTAGTCAAGTGGGCTGGGAGGGGGAGGTCATCTGCTATGTCCGGAGAATGAAGAAATGATTTTCTTGATCAAAGAATAGTGGACCGCTGTCGAAGTGAAGACGTCATGATTAAAGTCCAAAAGGCCAGTCCATTGATGGCTAACGCTAGCAGCCAGTCTCTGCTGAATCATTATATAATTACACAAACAGACTATAATAGATGTAGCTCCAATCTCGCGTAATATGTGACAGTATGCGATTGTTAACAAAGTTTTATGTGAATACTAACACACCACTTCGCAACAGATGCAAACGCAAGTTGAGGTGCGGACTCTGCATGTGCCACTGGCGAGGGTGATTAATTCAAGCTTTTTTTTTTTTCTCGAGGATAAAAGATGGCTAGGTTTTATTTCGGATGCAGTTAAGCAAATCCCTTTTTTGCCAGGAACGTACGCGCGTGATGACGATTTTCTGCGTTTTGTATATGACTTCATTGAGTGACGTACGCTTCCTATTGCCTTTATTGGCGTATAGAGGACTGATAAAAGGAAGGGTAGGCTGGCCGGTCTCACAATTGCGCGCAAGCTGAAAGTACAGACCTGTCAGTATACTAAACACGACCTCAAAGATTTGTGAATAGCTATAAAGCAACGAATATCCCGTTCACGGGAAAGCCGCCATCCTTTTATTTCTGCATAGAGGAAACGTCTCAGCACTCAGCATAATATGATTGCATTATCAGATAAATGGCCATTAAATCTAGACAACAACTTGGTAGTTATAGCTCTACTAATAGATTTGCCGAAAGACTTCGGCAGTATACCACATGATTTAACAGTAGCCAAGCTAGGAGAGTATGTGCTCAGTAAAGACTCCATAGCCTACTTGCACTCTTACTTACACGGACGAAAACAGGCCTTGCGAATAAAGAACTTCTACAGCAGGCTCCAGACAATCTTAGCTTCAGAAAAAATAACGCTCTTCTTAATATGGAATGTTTCGATAAAATCTTTTCTCATTTTGATGACCTTAAAGAGCCTTAAGTTTTCATAGGCAAGCACGAGTTGTATCAAAATTTTAAAGACATCAATTTCCTGAGCATCTTAGAAGTAACTCCGCAAACGAATTTTAGCAGGAAAAACTAGCACAGCCTGATGAACCGCTGAATCTCATTGCAGATAAACGAAGAGTGTGATACTTTAAACTACAGTGTGGGACAGTGATTACAAGCACTTGCGCTCGGCAGAGGGTTCTTCCGATTTAGATTCCGCTGCTACGGATTTCCAGAGGAGACTGAATGAAGTCTTGCACGCTCGTTGGCTCGAACCAAGCCTTGATGCTCAAGATAACCACTATCTCTCTCTATTTACAATGTCCCTACCTCTCGAAGTCTCTCTGTTAATTTCCTGTTATCCATTCTCTCTTTTCCATACCCCTACCTTCGTTTCTTTTTTCCTTGCAACTGTTTATCTCATTCTTTTCTGAGTCGGCTTAAATGTTGATTAGAACGTCGATAAGAATGTATTTTCGAATGTTTTGATTGCAACCGTGGCAATTTTTTTTTAATACTTTGTGTTAAGTGTTGCATTGATCATAAATGGTGATTACCAGTAATGAATTAAGTGATACACCTCGTGCTTACATATGATAGTTAAAGCTCGGTAACATAATGAAAATTACATAAGATTTTATGGAAACATATTCAAATTGAGAAGAGTATTCTTTCTTCTGAAAATTATATCCTTTTGTAATATATCTTGGCGCAAGCGTAATCGAAACAAACCGCAAAACAAGGGCCTTCCTTGATCATCACAAGACAACCTAGATTTCGTGTCCACGGGGAACTTAGCACCGTTTCTATCGTCTCACTTAAACGATAATGCATATGTAGTGCACCTCCAGGCGCAAGTCGTCTTAAGTTTGAATAGCACTTTCGGCCGAGGTTTGGGCATTAAAATCGATCCGAGTCGCTGTGTGGCTACGGCCGACAAGCGTCGCACTCCCCTTAGCACAGGGACCTCTACTTCTAGGTGTAAATCATGAGGATGCGATAATGATTGCAATATTAAGTATGGTCGTGACTACCACGCGCGCCGAAACTAGCTTTAGAAATGAGAGCAGAGCGCTTTTGGCGCTGGTAAACATTTGATTTTTCTTCGTTTAAGACTACTAACCACTTTAATCGACTTTTACATGGACTTAATTTATCAGTTGCTGTAGAATCCAGTACCTTCAGAAGTTTGCGTTTCAAATTTTTGAATAAACGAATTAATTAGTTGAGGATTTAATTATGTTCCAACACTTACCGACTAGTGTGAAAGTTACATGCTCGCGCGGTTACCCTCCCAAGAGGATAGAACTGAATGGAGAGTCATTTACGCAGAAAAAAAGAAAATAAAATCAACAAGAAAACATTATTGGAAACTCGAAGTTTCTTTTTATTCTTCTTCGTAATTCCTATACAGCGACAGTACTGCTTTCAAGTATCTAAAAAGGGATTGTCATGGTTGCTTGCCTTCTCTCGGAATTCCGCTTGGATCTTCGAAGGCACGAGAAACGTCAATAGAAGATCACACAAATCCACAGTGATACTTAATAATAGAAGTCAGAGTTACGTGACTCTTCCTCCTTTTAACGCAACTTTGACGGCGGCCGTATCCAGCATCAGAGACCGACTTTCAGCTTCGGAGAGATCAAGATCACACCATCACCGCGAACAAACAACATCGGGATCGTGCGCTTCGTTTGCTAGAAGGGGACATACAAGAAAATTGATCGCATCAGCACAACGATTAAGCCACTTAATGACTGGAAATGAATCAGACACTGGAAGAATAGCTCCAAGAAGTACATACACTTAATTCGCAATAAGTGACAAAACGAAAGCTGACAAAAAGAACCTGAATGGCTTCAAACGACAAAAAGATGTGACACCCTTACCCTGCAACAAAGCGCGTAAATTACTGCACACAATAAAATCACAAGATTTGTGTTTTCTCATAATAATCTTATGGGGTTATATACGGATATTAACCTTAAATATTTCCTCATATGTTTCTTCATCGATTTCCACAGTTGTAACAACTTCTTCTACGTCCCCAAGAATCATGTTAAGGTGCTGATCATACGCCTAAAAATGACATTGACAACGCAAGTCTAATTTGAGCGTGCACCTAATGCCAATAAAATTTGAAGACAAATGACTTCCAATTCGTTTAAATAGTTGGAGTATAAAGCATCCAAGAACATCAAAGACATGGACTCAATGTAGGTAAACAAAGCAACCCAGAAAGCACCTTAGTTTGCATTATGTCTATGTCTTAGAAATCACAAAAATTATTAAGAAGTCTTAGAAAATGACAATCTGCCAAATCTACGAATCTATAAAGATCTGCTTTAATTAAGATAGCTAAAGAGAAGCGCTTTTTTAAAAAAAGAGCCAAAGTGGAGGCAATAAGATCTGGACAGGACACTCCCATCCCATTTGCTTCTCTATTTCCTTTCCTGAAGGAAAGCACAAACTTCACAAACTACGTGATAGAAAACCCAGACATTTCACAGATGAGCTACTTCGAGATGCTAAATAGGCCCAGTCTCTTAGATGAATAAAACAAATGTGTGGTCTTACGACGTTCTCACATCAACATTCCTCCATGTTATCTCAGGTTCTAACACATCAAACTACTAACAAAATCGTCAAAGGAACAGGGTGAGATCTTCAATGAGACTAATAAAGACTGGAAACTGAAAGAGTGGTCATTAAATTCCACAGAAAGTTTACACATAAAACCAAGAAAGTTTGTTTCTGGTGGTGGCTTTAAGTCCATATCTCAGCTTCAAAGAAACACTCAAGTGACAGGCTGTTTGTCATGGAAGGGACATAATATAACAATTCTAGCTCTAACTGAGCTTCAGCCATGCAACTCTTGCAGTGCATTAATTAACTGTAATTGACAGGAAATTGCTTAAACTCCACACAGAAATTGCACCAAGTGCCTTAACTTTTACTGCAGAAGAGCTTTTTATATAATTTATTCCAGAATGTCCTCTAAAACAACTATTTTTACATGATACTTGATGCCCACAGAATTTGACGCTGAGGACCAACTAATTCAAAACTTACTGCCGTTTCTTTTTAAATCTTTATGAAAATTGGCAGTAGAAAAAAAGCAAGAGAATGGTTGGCAAATAACACATATTAGGAATCAACTGATCAGCACTTCAAACCCTATCTTCCTGCCAGAAAGTACTGGCTGGTCAGATGTCTACTTGTTTCACACTCCACTCTGTTAAAATGTGTTAGCATGGCACAGATTAAAGTGCAAAGGCCTTTTATATATTCTATTCTAAAACATTGAGAACTGAAAAAAAAAGCTGAAAAAATAATCTAGTTCCAAATAAAAAGAGGTCAACAAAGGTCATAGATTAGAATAATTAATGTTAAGCTTCTAGCCACAACTTCTACGACTGTCGAGGGCAGCACTTTCTTATGTATTCGCCTATAAAAGGGCTGCAATTCAATCCAATGCTTTCAAAGGGCTTAGAGCAAACTCAAAAAAAGAAAACCTTAAGCAACAGCAATAGCCATATGGTACATCTTTCCATAATTCACTCATAAATGTCTTAGCCCAACTTACATGAAGTCTACCCCTTAGCTCGCGATCATTTCTCATTTTGACATAAATCTTTTCATCCAAACTAAACTTAATTAAGTCTAGCGGCTCTTCGACAGTATTCTTCTCCCCAATTTCGACTTCATCGGACGCCATTCTTGGTACCAGAGTTTGTTGCCTTGATCGCTACGAATAAAGAGGCAGTTGGAGTTCGTGGATAGTTGGTTTGATCACCTTGGCACTCACGAACCTCTATCACAGGCACCGCTAATTCTGAAAAAATAGGTCTCTGCACCGGGAATTCGAGTTATCGCATGTCAAATAATCTTTGCAAAAGACTTTTTATAACAGATGAGCGCAATCGAATTTCCTGGGAATCAAGTCTTGACATATACTTCTGATTCTTGAGAAGCAAGTTTCTCGGGAATTATCTCCTGTGCAGTACTTATGCGTGGTCTGGAAAGGTGGTAATCTTCATAAGATTCTCTAAATCATAGGACACACCGTCCGCTTGCGTTTGCTGATATCCACACTTCTTTGATTCGTGAATTCAAAAAGTTTGCAACACTTAGGTTCGCTGTATCTTGCCGGTTATCTAGATTTTCTGCGTCAAGCTTTCCAGGCATCTATCATGTACATTCTTAACGCATGGCAAGTACATACGTACGGCATTCCTTTTATACATGCAAAGTACTTCATAAGCGTCTAAATGACTTCTGATTGTGCAGCAGCTAGAGCGCGTCGAGTTGAATTCTTCCTGTATAGGTGCATGCTCTCTGTAGCATTCTTTTCTTCTTCCTGACTGGTAAGATTCAATACTGATTTCAGTTTTGCGTGTGTGCATCTTAACGGTCTGGCAGTAGTAGTTCGTATAGTCATATAGTTCATTGTTTATAGGGTGACTTATATTAAATAGATAACAGCATCAATACCTAAAATTTGCCAATACCGGAAATTTCACAAGATAGGCTAAACTGTACTTTACGTATGAAATAGGTGTGATTACATGAAGTCGGCGTAAATGCTGTGCTGTACGGCCTTGTGAGCTGCATCTGCAGAAGACTGGAAATTTCATTCAAAAGGGGTATTGTCGAATTCTAAAACGGGAATTCCGGTGCCCTTGGTCCCTTGGTAGGTAATCAAACTATTAATGTACTAAAATATTCTAGCGATTAAAATTGCCTTGACCACTCAGTTGAACTTTAAGTTTAACACTGATAAGAAACTTCCTGAATGCTAAAAAAAATTCTTTAACAGTAATAATACTTGGATGACAAGAAGTACTTGAGACTTCAGCTCTGGTCAAATAATATTGTAACATTTTACTGGTCTAAGCTCTCGGTTGAACTTTTTGCGACCAGTTTTTCTGATAAAGCGACGTAATTCCTGTTTCCTAAATCCTTTGAAATCCAATTGTCTAAAAAATATTGATGTAATAGATGCTGTTTGCTGCTTCATATAAATTAATATAAGTTATTTACCCATTACGCTACCTACAAAATTCAACAAAAGCTTTTGTTGCAACTTTTACTGTCCACACCACTAATTTATCATAGTGGACAATGTTTGACGAATCCACGGACCTTTCAGCCTGCCTTGATGCTAGTACAGATGTAGAGGTGGCAGCAGAGGAGTTGTTTTGTCTGACTGACTGACGCATTTGGTACTAACTTTTGCAAAAAACCTCGGCAACATCTGCCTTCCTTGAATTTTGATTTTAGATGTGGTTCTGGACATGATTTGCATGTTTAAAACTCTATCTCAAACATTTAACCATTGCATGGTCGCTTCTTAATGTAATACGCATGCCTTTCTCTTGTATAGTGTTAGGTTAAATCAGCAAGGGGTAAAACAACGCCGATTGATGGAATGTCGGCATGCTACTTTGTTAGAGGACTACACTTGATGAAAGATTAGGCGTATCACGTTAAAGGTAGGAGTTTGCTATCAAATCCTTGCAAATAAATCGCGCTTATTCGGATACGCCAAGTGTCCATTATTATAAAACTGCAATTCTTGAATCTTGTTAAGGCTGCATGAAGTCTATGTAAAATCAAATTTGGCTAAAAGGGATGTTAAGGAATCTTCATGCCCTTGCCTCAAGTGACGGGTAACGATATCATTTCCAATCGGACTTCCGTTACTGGCCTGGACCCGACTTCGCATCATTTACCGCGTCCGCTGTCGTACCAGCAAGCCATTCGATTCTCACGGCAGTCAGCAACGTTGCGCACAAATAATTAATCGAAACGAACCAATTATAGGTTTGCAGAACCAACAATAACCAATAAGAAACTGCGTTAGTTTGATCGGTAGTCGTGAAGATGTAACGGTTGTTATCGACAGCCAGAAGGGCGATAAGAGACGTACCGGTTTGGATGTGGCAAGTCCCATCTGATCTCATGACATGCAAAAGGGAATGTAAAATCCTTTTTGATCAGACAGGAATATGAAATTGTAAAGTAAGTAGAGAATTCGTTTATAAGTGATTTGCTTCACTGTTATACAGTTTACTAGGGAATCACAAGTAAATCCTTATCTCACTTTCTTAAACCGAGCCACGATTCTCCAGCTTGCGTCTAATGTTTATTAATCATAAGAAATCGCCTCTGCAGCACTCAAGATTGCGTGTTTCGTGTTGCTGCCACGCTCTTTATTTAGCTCTCTTGTGCTAAATAAGCGGCTGCTTGTGAGACTGGATGGATATTTAAGTTTATGGATTTACCTATGTGTTGGTTTATGGTGTAATTAGCCTCTGTGGTATGGCTGGATGGCAGCTATGCAGCCTGTATGTATTCAGTAGGTCAGATTTAAGAATTTGGAAAATATGGATGACCCAGGTGGGCTGACACCTGGAAACAAAGGCAAGCAGTAGTTCTTGTTAAAAACTTGTAGATTTTGTGATTTGCTTTACTTCTTTGCCATTCTTGGGTCATGTAACAATTACATGTGCAGTCATAGGAGCTGTGAAATTGAGAGGTGTGACACTATCAAATGAAGATTAGTCAATGTCTAGCATTTTGCTTTGTTTTTTAATTGTGCAGCAGGGAGCATATTAGCACTAACTTGAAATTTAAATTTTATTGCTTGCATTGTTAAAGTTTGGTAAGAAATCTGCAGCAAGCCCTACATAAAGCACATCTTTCTATCCTCTGTCTCTAGTTACCTATTAGGAGAGCAAAATAAAGCTCCAGAATCAAGCGGCTCAAGGTTTTTTGTAATGGTACCCGGTCTGTAAATTAAATGATTTTCACTTCAATTTGTTATTAACAGCCATTCCAAGCAGATCAGGGGATTTTATAATCCTAAACTGCCTCAAAATCTGCAAAATTGATCAAATTAGCCAGACTATTGGAGTTTTTAAAACGTTATCCTATGTTCCATCTAAACATTAGTTCTGCGGAGGCTCGGAACAGCAAACTAAAATTTATTGGAAAAATTATTAGGCTTCAAATTGAGAATCAAGACTTTATTATAAATATACTTGAGGGTATATAAGGCACTAAGTGTTCCAGGTCAACCTAAAAGTGGATTGGTAATGATTTATATTTCTTTCTGCCTTTATTATAAATGCATGCCACTTGAACATGTAAAAACTTGAAATGCTTCAAGGTGTGTTCGTCAAAAAAGAAGTTTGCTATGGAGTATCAGCACCAGCCTTTTATGTGTTGCCATAGAATAAATCAACCTTACACAATAGGCAAACCTTGAAAAGTGTGTATGTAAGTTATGATTTTATCTGCATGTCTTTTCCGCCAGCTCACAGTTTTTCAATGATGAAACGATTTCTTCAATACCCTAACAATTTAACGGACAGCGCCTACACTAGTAAATATAATTCAGATATCAAACTATATTTTAAAAAGAGTATTTCACTTGCCATTGTACTTGAAAATACCTACGAACATATGCAATCACTTTCCAAGAGACTATGATTATACGCACTGATGGTTAGGTTTCAGATAAGGTGCCCAAGAGAACTTTCTGATTTTTGTGACTAATGTTGACTTTTTAGACAGTACAAAGAAGGGATGTAGCTGATCTCTTTCACGAATAATGCTTTACTATCAAAAACATACTTTTCGTTTCTACACCATATTGTGAAGTCATCATTCATAGTATAAAATCAATGTAGCCATGTATGAGACTCAATCGACCTGGAAAGTTGTAAAGAGATTCTGCATTGAATACCACCAAGATCACTATGAGCGTAACCAAAATACCCCTCATCCTATACAAAAGGGACTAGAAATGCTCCCTGTGAATTGCAGCCTACCTGTTGTTACCAAAGTGAAAACGAAATTGGCAAAGATCCAAGAAAGTATTCAAGAGATAGCCCACAATGTAAAACCCATCATAAGATACACTGTTTCAATTGAATAAGCCATTTTCAATTCTGGCCATATTTATATTGAACAATAAAGCACTTTAATTAAAGACTGTGGAAATTATTATCAATAACAGAGCGGATTAGTAATAAATCTTCGGGGCTTAACCCCATCAAGAAGCTGTTCCACATACAATTGAATCGCTTGCTGCTAGGGCCTCTCTATTTTAATGATCCACATAGAGGTATTGCTTTTCATTTTGCAAACATCACAAGTCTCTGCATCAAGAACCCCTGTAAAATAATATCAAACTGGAATTGGTTTTTAAAACCCTTACATCGATGGTTATTAACTAACAAAGTAACACATATGGAGACTCAAATTATAATACACAATAGTAAATTAATCTAGTACCTAAAACTTCAGCTACATGGGTGTAAAACTGAGTCGTCTGAGCACATAAAATAGTTTGCTATAAACTTTTAAAAGCACGTGACTGGAGTAGCCTATTGCAGCAAGTCCAACGTCGACAAGTCTACTGCAACTGAAACGAGCTGCTGTAATTCTTGTTTACGTGTATCATTAATTGTCTGCAAAATAATTTTTTGCATGTATCATTACTGTAGTGTTTCCTGGCTTATCTTCGTTAATCCTGAGACTAAAATGCAGTGAATACCTATACACATTAAAACACACCAAAGGCTTCCGAATGTGTAAGCCATCGTTCAGGTATCTTTCCATGAATAGGCACTCATTGAAAGTGGCTTCCCTAACTGTGCCAGACCATCACCATGATAGATTTCAAAATCTGCAATATTGCTGGTTGTGTTTCTATTGCAAGCTGTAATATTTATAAAGTTATTATATTATATTAAAGTTATGCTTAAAGTTATATTTATAAAGTTATATTCTTATTAAAATATTTTTTGGCTTTGATCTTTTATTTCAAAACTTTTTTTCTCGCCTGTTTTTCTAAGTTTGTTGGTTATGATTTGACTTATTTGTAACCATAAATTGATTGACAAACTGGCGCCAATATATCTGAATCAAGTTATGAAGTTAAGGATATTGTGTTGTGCATGCTCTGTGCTTAATATACTCATTCCTATTGCTCGTAATCGTGGGTATCCTGGGTTTGTTGCTACCTTGTAGATTTCAAAAATTGGACTTGTTAGAGATCAGAATAACTAAAGGAGCGTGATTTGGCTGCATTGGGACTAAGGCACCTGTAGTAAGTAGTTACGTGTTCAGATTAATTCTTTTAATGTTCCTTTTTTTTTTTGCAAGATTGAGATGTAGCTTGTTTGTAGGGATTTAAGACTTGCATTAGTAAATCAGAAGGCAAACATGTGAAAGCAATAGAAAAAGTCAATTATACAAAATGCTGGCTGTTAGCAGCTATTAGCAATCCAAGATTCCTCTTATTTACCCGGGCACTTTTAAGCTACCTTTAGTGCTCATCTCAAAGCTGCCCATTTGGAAATGTTAGCAATTTTCTAGACAGGTCTTGCATTTTTGAACTGTTAGAATGACAGGAGTTTTTCTTACACACACACGCACACATACACACACACACACATGTATATAGTCTATTATCAATTTGTATGATTGCAAGCAGCGGTTAACAACGTTCTTGTACTTGGAGGTGAGATGCGCAAGTCTTTTTCCTGCCGGCTTACCTGGACAGCCAAGTAGCTGCTTCGTTTTTTTTCCGGGTAAATCAAGCGGTGCTCAAAGTTCTCCTTTGGTTCCCCTTTTTAGTTTGTTGACTTTGACTTAAGTGTATGCAGTGTCATTAGTCATCCTGTGTGCATTTCAGATTGTCATCATAGTAAAATCCTAAGCACAGGAAAAGCCACCATGGGAAGTTACAAGGTTTGATTTTTTTTTTCATTCGCCTAGCATATGTATATTATTCTTATTCACTTTTGTGTCTGTTTCGATGACGTTGATGTCAAGTTCCAGGATAATTTGTTTTTTTATTTTATTTTTGCTTGTTGATTTGGCACGACTGCCCAAGTTTTTTTGTTTTGTTTTGTTTTTGTTTTGTTTTTGTTTTCCTTTGCGATAAAAACACAGTGACCTTCAAATTCCTTCGTTAATGATCCGTGGTGCTGGAATGTCGAAAAGTAAAGTTATATCTGTTGATTTGGTTTAGCACGAACGCAGTACGTCGCTGTCTCCACATACAAGCAACTTCTCAAGCAATGGGAGACTGAAGCTGGACAAGTTAAATAATGGTTACCAACAAATGAATGCTTCCTCGATGTCAGGTTACCAGCCATCGTCAGTTACGTCACCACAGAAAGCAAATATCAACAACGAGAGGCAAGCAGGCAGATGCGAGAGGGGAGTTGTGGAGAAGTTGTTAAGCTCGTATGGGTTTATTGAATGTGAATCGAACAACATGCGAGTGTTTTTTCACTACAGTGAATATCGCGGTGATGTGCAATTGCTGCAGGTTGGAGGTTAGTATTGCTGACTTCCTGTGTCCGTTACTGGCATCTACTCGTTCTTGCTTAATTAAAGCGGCAATGCGAGGTTGCTAGTAACTAGAAATTTGGCAGTGAAGTGGTTGCATGTCTCGCATGCCAGGTTTAATTTTTGCTCCGAAAGATATTTCGAATAAACTGTCATGTGCGAGGGCTTCAGGTTGTCTCGTCTGGCCCTTCTGTACACGTCTTTTATATTTGCTTGAGTGCTTGTCATTCTGTCATGTGAGCTGGCTAAGGAACTATAAACATGCTTAGTAATGCGCGCCTTTAATGAGACATGAGTTTAATGTGCAGTTAATAAGTTCCTACCTTAAATTATCATCATGCTGAATGAATTTATTGCTGAAATGCTAAGTAAGTTTAAATGCAAATTTTTTACTAATTGTGTACTAGTAATAATGTTAACTAATTTTTTTGACAATTTGGGGTATTCAAATTCAATTATTATAACGAGGGTGATATTAGTGTATGAGTTTATTAATATAAATTATTCCGCTGTGCTTGGTCTGCATTAAACTTTGCTTCTAGGCGGCAACTTGCGTTGCATGGCTCGAGTAGTTTAATATATTTACATTTGTTTGGCGCTTAGTTGTCGCATGCGATGTGTTCCGATGGGGCTTATCTAGTCCCTAAATGCTAGATCGATACTATAAGGTATATTTAGCATTGGCTTGCCACGGCCATAATAACTCCTGAAGCAAACCTGTGCTAGGCCACGCGGGTCCGGTTTCAACACTCTGATTATATTCTAAGAAGCCTGATCTAACGCAAGCGCCGAAACGAACGGCTCAGCTGCCACTCCCTGAGCTTTGGCTCATCGCTTGAGCAGTGCTTCTTCAGATTTTCATCCTTTCTGACTCGATTTTTTAAGGGCGGCACTCTTCGATGTTTTCTGTGACAGAATTGCGATTCTCCTGGCGGACACCTGACAGTGCGATTTTTTTGACGATGCAGTGACTGGGTCCTTTTTTTATGCTCTCTCTGTCTGCTCCATATCATTTGCTACATTTCCGTGTCCTAGATCTTTACTTTTATGTGTTACGAAGCATGACATGTGACCAGATGTAGCCGACTTTGTTCCAGACTGTAGCTGTTGTTAAAAAATATTTCTTAGATCGATCTACATACGTTGTCTGCTGATTGGTGAGAGTATGCGCTTATGCATGGAAATTCAGAGCAGTGTAAATTGTGGGCAAAGAATAGGTGCATAGTCTTAGTCAAGCTTAAATCAGCACCCAGTTTATTATAACTGTCCTAGGCAAAACCGCTTGTGGCTAGCAAAGTAAATACAAATTTTCCCCCGCCTGACGCTGTAGAAATGCATGTCAAGTCTGGCGGTCGCATTTATATGCAGTGTGCTTTTTATCTACCAGAATCTGCTTTTCTTTCCTCTATGTAGATTCATTGAGCTTTGAGCTGACGTCTGACCCTAGAAATGGCAAGCTCTTGGCTGTGAATGTGCAGCAGTTACCCCAGGGAACAGTCGCAGTGGAGGTAGGAGAATTCCTTAGTTCCGCCCCTATCTTTTTTTCTCCTTGTTATTGTCCTGAACAGACTTGGCTAAAAAGATTGTCCGAATCATATCGTGTGTTGAGGTGGAGGATCATGTTAGTGATTTTATAGTGTTGTGAACTTCTTTCATGGCGTGATGTTAATCTCAGGCCAAGGTTGTATCTGTTTATAGCGATCTTGTTAGATATTAACCACTTGTCGCGCAATTTCTTCGGGTGCTCTGAAGAGTTACTTATATGGTTTGCGGTCATCATGAAAGTATTCTTCTTCTGCTATGTACAATTGTATTATTTATTCGTCGCTCTTTCAATGCTATGCCAAGTTTTCGTGCTGGAGTATTTCACATAAATTTTCTCATTTTAGCAGCTATTATTGATTAATTCACGGAGATGGTGTAGATTGGTAGTACCGAACATGTTGTGAAGACAGCAGTGTATGCTGTGGTTCTACGTAAACTTGCCAAGTGACCATCTTAATATTTTTGGCATAGATTGCCTGCATGTTTGCTGTGCATGTTAGCCTACTATCATCGAAACTCCGTCAGATTCATTCATTCATTCATTCATTCATTCATTCATTCATTCATGCATTCAAAGGTTTTTCCGTCATGCAACGAGGATGAATTTATAAAATATTGGTCCCTTAAATTGAATAGCTGGCCTCAGGTCCCTGGCAAATGCTCTGGGAATCTATTTAAAGTGATGGTTTCCTCTGTTTTGTCTAGCAACTGAGTGAGGAGCAATGTGTAGGGCGAGTTGAAGTGGAGCCAAAGCCCACAAAGAATGTGAGGAAAGAATGCTTGCACTAGCTTGCATCATAATGCCCGTGTGGTTGTATTTGATATTCGTTTCTGTTTGCTACTGCCTCGTTTTTCATTGGTGATAGCTTAACCTGAAAATGTACTGGTGTCAATCTTTTGAGGTTGCAAGGAAGCTGGTCTTGCTATTTTTTCTAACTGCACTTTAGCTGTGCATAGGAATGTAGCTCCTGAGTTACCTAGCGAATGTCATGTTTTTTTTTTTGTTCAGTTTTGAAATTAAAGATGATTTTGACTTTTTAATACTCGAAGCTTTGCATTTTGCTCCTTGCCTGTTAAAAGTCTATGATCTTGCGCCGTGAAAGTCTGGTTTATTAGAAACTTGCTATTAGAATGCTTTTTTGTTTTCAAGATTTTTACTTCCAGCTTTGTCATGTAGGGTGAACTGTTGAGCCCTTCTATGCTGGGAAGAGTCAGCTACGATAGAAGCGGGGTGAGTTTTTGGCAGTTCCACTGAGTTATGGCTGAACCTTATAATGCCAAAGCGAGAGATTTGATGTCTCAAAGCGCACACGGGTTTCTTAAAGTTGATCGATAACTGGTGGTTATCGGCGTAATTTGCACTATGGTTCTTGGCAGTGAATATGATCGTGCAGAACATCTTTAGGTTGGTCCTTACGGTGTGCAGGGCTGGAGAAAAGAAAGGTCAATAGACAGACCGGACCTGAGCCCGTCCCGTCTCCCTCGGACAACAATCGTCTGGCTCAGACGTTTGTGCAACGTTTTCGTTGTGGAATCGCTCTCTCCCTCTTAATAATGTGTGTATGTCTTCGTCCTAACTAAAATCTCGCGATAGTGGAATCGGTTTCAATTCCTTTCGTGCAGGAGTTTTTCTTCCTCCCGTTCTCGTACAACGATATGGAGAAGGGACGCGTCATCTGCAAAGGCGACAGCGTGACATTTCACGTAGCGACGAACAAGCGAACTGGCTCGCTCAAGGCTCGGAAGGTCAAGTACCTGGATCCGTCAGCAAAAGTGAACAAAGTCCAAGGTTTTGTACAGTTATCTTCTGTGGACTTCGCTTTGACCTTGGGCTGCACCTGACGTGCTGCTGGCGATCATAATTCTTAAGTACCTCGTGTGTTACGTTCATGTAATTCACCCCTCGATTCGCTCCGCTTGCCTTGTATTGAGCGTTGAATAAACGCGCTGCAAATTTAAAATTCGTAGATCTTAATCGTAATTTAAGCGTAGGTGTTTATATGCTTCTTTGAAAACTTGTTATCGCTCAGTTACACGCATCTGCCCTCTATGCTTCTAGGCATTATTAGCTCGTTGAAGGAGTCTTTTGGCTTCATCGAGCGAGCCGACATTGTGGCCGAAATATTTTTCCACTACAGCGAATACAGTGGTGAAATTGCCGACGTTACTATCGGTGACGATGTCGAGTTCGAGCTATGTGAGCGGCAGGTAAATTTTGCGCCGCGTTTTAGTTGCGATTGTACCGATTTCATGGAGAAAGCAGCTTTTTCCCCTTACATATATGCCCTCTCTGTATGTTCTCTCTCTCTCTCTCCTTATTGTCGTTCGTTTTCACACTCGGCGTTCTCTTCCCCGCTCGCGCTCGATGCTCTCATTCACTCTGTCTCTCTCACACACACACACACACACACTCACTTTCTTACTGTCTCTCTCTCTCTATCTATCTATCTATCTATCTATCTATCCATCTATCTGACTATCTCTTCCTCTCATGCACACACGCACCACGCACACAAACGCGCACCACACTGTCACTGGACGCTCTCTCACAAATTCAGTGACTCTCGCTCAGTGGTCGCTGTCCCGCTCCTTAGTTTATTTGGTTGTTATTAGTCAATGTTTTATTTAATTCATTGATTGTGGTTCAGTCGAAGGAGGATCTTGAAAGAGGAGGCGAGTTGGAGCTTGCCGGGAGTGTTGGTTGGTTGGTTGGTAAAGAGCCAGGAGTTTCCCTGGATGCGCAGTCCGTCAATCGTCGCTGACAGCAAATGAGGCCAGTCGTTGGGTGTAGGTGGAGCCTCTCAAGGGGCTAAAGAGCTCGATACGTGCCCTCGAAGGGAGGCTTTGACGACTGGTCGATGCTCCGACGATCTCGAAACTGACATGGCACTGTCCCCTGTTACCAGGGAACACTGTTCGTGAAGACCTTCTTAGCGGACGACGAAGTCGTACTGTGCTGGTTAGGTCTTCTTAGGAGATTCGCCGAACAGGGTATTGATATAGGTATGCTGATGTCTCCGCAGGGCAAAGAGATCGCAGTGTCAGTGAAGAAGCTGCCCGCTGGTACCGTGGTCTTCGAAGACATCACCCCCGAACGCCTGCGTGGCATTGTGATCAAGTCGGTGGCGAGCCGATCGTCGCACTCCGTTGACGGGCACCTGAGTGGGATGATCGAGTACCAGGGCAAGACTGATACGCACGAGGTGCTCTTTGGGGACAGGGACTCAGAAGACGAAATCATTCTCCAGAAGGGCGACGTTGTCGAATTTAATATCTCAACAGGTTTGTCGGACACTTTTTCCACATATTTAGGAACGGTTTGATAAATTTCTATGAATTTTTAATTTGGTGATGATGATGTCGTGATGTATGCTTATTTTAGTCGCTTTATTTTTCACGATACATTATACGTGCGTATCATACGTACGAGCATATGGGTGCCCGGTATAGATGGTCAAAAGTTAGGGTGATAACTTTAACTCTCTTACGCATCCATTCTGCTTGCAAGACTAATAAATTATGTGCAAAAATCAGTACCTTTAATTTGTTATTTAAAAGTGTTCCTTGAGCGGCAATTTTTCGTATATATTATTTCGCAAAGAGATTAACACATGGCAATACGCTTAGTTATTGATTTAGACACATATTGGAAGAATTTGAGTTAACTAATGTTCCATGTCGATTCTTCCCTTGTCTCATCCATTCTACCAAAATTGGAATTTAGAAAACGTCGATAGCAGATGGTAATGATTTGAACTTTTGCTGAAAACTTGAATAAGGGCTGCCCCTCTGGCAGTTATATCTTGTACAGTTGCCAATCCTTTCAGGTCTTAAAACTCTCGATTATATGATCCATCTTGTGCCAAATGAGAACGATCTTCTGTTAATAACGTTTCTAGGATTCCAGACAACTGGAACATCTTTGAGTTTTCGTGCAGAATCGCTGTTTCCGGGACCGTTAGTGGCTAATCAGGTTCTGCCTCTTCAACATGCAACAACAGCAGCAACAGCAACAAATTTGTTTTCTCTAGAAATGCAATTTACACAAGAATTCAAGAATAGTAAGCAATTCTAAGTACAGATACCATATTAATTGCATTTGCTGAAGATGGAGGCATCCTCTATAACCACAGGGGTAATCAAATTGAGAATGCCGCTAATAGTGAGTATTTTCTCAACCAGAGTATTTTCATATCTCCATTCGGTATTTCTTCCAAGGCGCTTGTTAAATTGAATACGGAACAGGCGCATGTTGATGGTCTATTAACGTTGGATATGTATTTTTTCCGATGCCTGGCACATAGTTGAGATTGACATCATCGTAAGCCGTCATCCCACTCTTCCAAACGCTGAACGACTGCATATGCCTTTGCTTCGCCTGTCCCCCATGGACACAGCTCAACTAAAACATGAGAGACAATACATGTATTCATGCAGGTGTTTCGTCATTTCTATTGGGATTTTTATTTTCTTCATTTTTATCCTTTTTTTTCTCTTTTTTTTTTTTTCGTTGGCTTGCGTCTCTCAGGAATACGAGGAATCGGTAATAATCTTGCTAGAGCATGCGCCAATGTGTTCACGTGAATCCTGCTTGTGCTTCAATCCAACCAGGTCGACCTTTCCGCCGGTAAAGATGATATTTTGTATAATGATATTTTTGTACAATTTAAAGATGATATTTTGGCTATTTTCTGTAATATTTAATTTATGGTGAGTGCGTCGGAGGAGGCACTTTCATACAGATTGTCGATTTGTTCCTGGGTTCCCTTCTTCATCTTGTATCCTTGAGTTGTTCTGCCTTCCATGCTCCTGATGCTTCGAAATATTGCCTCTAGCTTGTGAATGTAGCGTTCGGCTCTCGAATGGACATTCCAGCTTTTTCTCAGAGTATAGACACTGCTTCGGTGACCTGCCGACTTGCATCTGTAGCTGTCGTCTCCTCCGCTTGTGGAGATTTTAAGTCTGCATAAATAAAATTTATGTGGTTTATTGCACCAGCGCATGACTAAGCTAATGAAGAAAAAAACAGTCATACTTCATGAAAGCTTTGTCAAATATCAAGGACATGCAACGCGCTCCAGAGAAACACGAACACCAACATCCATCTTGACCTCGATTGTGCCGATGACATTGCCTTACTAGAGATTGTCTTCGAAAGAGCACGGGAGAAAATCCCGTACGTAGCCAGACTCGCTAAGATAGGTCTCGGGGTGAATGTAAAGAAGATCGTCGATCGTTTTGCTACCATCAAGCCTGCTCCTCTCGATAACATCAAGTTCGATGGAGAGCCTATAGAGTGGGTGGACGACTTCAAATACTTCGGCTCAATGGGCGCTTCGCCAGCAGCTGACATCAAAATACGCAAAGGTCAAGCATGGGCCGCTTTCATCAAAATGAAAGCCTTGTTCCTGTCTCCAGTGGTAGCAACACGGTTGAAAGGAGACATCTTTCGATCGGCATGTCTGTCAATACTTGTATACAGCTACGAGAGCTGAATATTTACAGAGCATTTCAAGAATGTCTCGGTAGCTTTGCCACCAAGTGGTGTAGAGTCATGCTTAAAATCACGCGGACAGACAGGATTTCAAACGAGGATGTTTACAAACGAGTTGGTGTGGCGTCTCTGTCACGGATACTCTAGGGTCAACAACTCAAGTATATGTAGTGTGACCGTGCCTCAGAAAACCAGCCGGTGAGTTAATCAGCAAGCGCGTGTAATACGTTCCCGAGGAAAATCATGGTCGAAGGAGGTCAGGGAGACTTAAAATGCTAAATGGCGACTACATAGGCTGGCTTATAACACCCCCGCAAATGCTGCGTTCGGCTGGACATCGCAAAGAATCGGCTGCAAACAGAACGACCTGGGCCAGGATTGTAGACGCCTGCAGACCAAAGTTTGCAGTCGATTGATGATGATGATGATGATGATGATGATGATGATGATGATGATGATGATGATGATGATGATGATGATGATGATGA
>QQSS02213616.1:0-11235 GCA_003687565.2 Craspedacusta sowerbii
TATATAAAAAATATATATATATATATATATATATATATATATATATATATATATATATATATATATATATATATATAAATGCACATTAATATTCATATAATTTATGTAACATGTTTACATGAATGTATGTTAATAGATGTGTATATATTTATGTATATCTTTCATGTACATAAATATATATATATATATATATATATACACTTTTTGATATGCCAAAACATCATATCATCAGGAAGATGATGTCACATGAAGATATGTAAATACAGAATCCGTTGTAGAACTGGCGATGGCGTCATTTTGTAGTCACTCGGTTGCTATCTGGTTTATATAACAAAGGTTAACTCGTTTCATATTTAAGATTAAATCGAGTGTATTTACATGTCTGTTGGTCTATTTACAGAGATTGCGCCGTGAAGTTTCAGGACTACTTCGAATTTCCTCGCGAGTTTGACATGGAGCCGTTTACGGTTGAGGGTCTCGCCAAATTGGAGGGGGAGATTATCGATGACGACAATGGGGAGCTGGCTGCTGCAGGGTGTGGTGACAAGGAGCAAGGGTTTGGTGACGTGAAACCGAAGAGCACTATATACAAGTTGATGGGAGTGGTCGTGCACAGCGGACAAGCAAGCGGTGGTCATTACTACTCTTACATTATACCACGGTAGGGATTTTTAACATGAGAACTTCACATTTTCCTCATCCGGTTACAGCCCCAGATCTACGAAGCATTTAAACGCTCACATATATACATGCGTGTGCGCGCGCCCACGCACTAGGACAAAAAATACACACACGCACACACACACAGACACACACCATTGTCTTTGGCATTTTGTTTTAATTTCTGAGTCGCGTTGTGTGACGATTGCGGCAGAGCGAGTGGTTTCTTAGTCCTACCGCGGCGAGGAACAACAACAGTAGCAACAACAACCACAACAACAACAACAACAAGACGAAAACGATAACAACAACAACAACAACAACAGCAACTGTAAGAGTCATGGTTACTAGTCCTATTGTTTTTCTTGGCTGCTCCGACAATGGCAACAGCACCAGCACCAACAGCAACCACTAGGACAACATCAACAACAGCGATAAAAACAAAAACAACAGCGAGTACGCAGCCGTAAGAGAAGCTGATTTTGAACCAACGTAAGCACAAAGCAACTATGACCGCGGCGGTAGGAAACCAGTTCTTTGATGCCGTACCTGGATCTTGAAGCGTCATTAAATTGCTCAAGTCGCCGAAGTTGCGCGCTCAATTTCTAAGTAGCGACGTGTGTGAGGTGACTCTTCGTGCCTGGTTTGTGGGTCTGGTTTGTGTTTGTTCACCTGGTTTGCTCGTTTGCGCTCTAATTGAATTTGAGTGTTCAATTAGCTGCGTTCCTGAGTCCCTGCGCTTTGCGAAAGTTTTTTTTTCTTTCTTTAATTATTAAATATTGAAAACAGCCTGTTTAAGACGTTCCTTTGAGAAGGTTTTGCTCGTCTGGCGGTTTGAAAATTGGATTGAAGAATGTCTTCGCGCGATGCGTCGAAACGGCTGCAGCGAAGCTTCTACAAAGTGTATTCCGTTCTTCCTCGTAATCCTGCAGATGAACGTTTTATCTTTGTTGCTCGACTCGCCCTCGACCACCATGCAAGATGCGACCACCCCTTTCTCTGTACTGCGCTTGCGTGTTTTTACACGTTGCATGTGTTGTCTGTATTGTATTGGTGTGCATTTGATGTATTGCGGATATATATATATATATATATATATGTGTGTGTGTGTGTGTGTGTGTGTGTGTGTGTGTTTGTGTGTGTGTGTGTGTGTGTGTGTGTTTGTGTGTGGGTACTGATGTATATATCTATACTGATATAAATCTGAATCTGAAATCTGAATAAGCATATCATATGCACATATATATGTATGATATGATGGTATATAAGTCGAGTGAGAAGTTCAAGTGTTATTCGCTGGTGCAAAAGGTGCGTTGTTGTTTTTTTGCGGCAGGTGGTGCTGGTACGTTGATTTATTTATTTGTTATATTTATTTTTTTGCTATCTTCTTCTTGAGGCCCACCAGCGAGCCGGGGGCGAAGTGGTACAAGTTTGACGATGGTGATGTCTGCGAATGCTCAATGGACGACGATGAAGTGAGGATCGTTTCCTTGCTTTGCATCGCTATTAAATTGTTTAATCATCGTTACCTAGCCTTTCTGCTTTGTGTTTTTGCTGCATCATCATTTGGCAGCCTTTGTAGTGTTTGTTCAGCTGGTCGACTCTTTTTCTTGAGTCCTTACTGTACATTCGTCTCTGTGCTGATTTGTGTGGTTCCTGTCCTTCGGTTTTCTTGTCAAGCACTCGCGCAAGTTTACAGTTGCCTGGATCCATGTCATTCCTGCGTGTCTGCTTGCTTTAGGAGTTGAAGAATCAATGTTTTGGCGGGGAGTACACGGGGGAGGTGTTCGATCACATGTTGAAGCGGTGAGTTTTCGGATTACCCACGACCTGTGAAGCGTTTGGGGGGGGAGGGTGCTTGAATCCCGCGGGCTATCGATGGACCTATCGCGTTCTTTGTGCGTGGCTTGGCACCAACGCGCTCTTGCGACATCGTTTATTTAATGTTAATTGTTTGCGCATGCGCTCAGCTTGTTGTTTGTTTGTTTTGCTTGGTTTTGTTTGTTTGTTTTGCTTGCTTGTTTTTGTTTGTTTTTGCTTGCTTGTTTTTTTTGCTTGTTATTTATTTTTTTGCTTGTTGTTTTTTTTTTGCTTGCTTGTTTGTTTGTTGTTTTTTTTTGCTTGCTTGTGTTTGTTTGTTTGTGTGTTTGGTTGGTGTTAAGACTTTTGTTTTGCCTGCATTCACGTTTTAGCATGTCGTACAGGCGCCAGAAGCGATGGTGGAACGCCTACCTGTTGTTTTACGAGCGAGCTGACGTGATCTCCAAATGCGACCGTGAGGCCGTCGACAAAGGTAAGCCGAGAATGCCGGCCACGATCGAGCGATCCGTCCGCAAGGAAAACATTCAGTTCCTGCACACCCGTACCCAGTTCTCCGTTGAGTATTTCCAGTTCATGAAAAAGCTGGCCTTGGCCTGTGCAACCCCGTATCAGCAAGTTCAAGTCGGTGGCAAGGTTGGTTTTTTGCCGTTTTCGGATTTGTACTTTTTCTGTTTCGTTTGGTTATTATGCAGAGTGTGAAGGGTTTTTGTTGCTGTTGTTGTTGTTGTTGTTGTTGTTGTTGTTGTTTTTGTAGACATTTTGTGCCATTTTTTGGTTCCGGCTTCTGTACACCTGGATTAGACATTTGTACCCCTAGGTTACGCTTCGTGCCCCTGGGTTAGGCTGTTGTACCCTCCTGGGTTGGGGTTCTGTACCCCTGGGTTAGGGTTTCGTACCCCTGGGTTGGGGTTGTGTACCCCTGGGTTGGGGTTTTGTACCCCTGGGTTTGGGGCTCTGTACACCTGGATTAGGCTTTTGTTCCTCAGCATTAGCGTTTGTGGAGCGTTGAGTCGTAGCGGCTCTTATTTTATCTAGTCGATAAATTTTCCCTGTGCTTCTTTTGCAATTTTCATGTCTGGGAGTGTGTTTGTGTTCTTCAGACTTCGGACTCTGTGCGTGACGAGCTGTGTATGACCAGTCTGCAACTTCTCTGCAAGTTTCTGTTCACCGTCGGTTTCCGTACGAAGAAGAACATCAGGTGATTGCGATACTGATAGCTAGTTCTGATTGCTCACCCCACTCCCCTTTGCTTTATGGTTCAATGCCTCTTTACGATCTCTCTCAATCTGTATCAATATAGCAATCTATAATATTGCTCGACCTGATTTCGAAATGTATTGAAGTGTCACAGTGTTCCAGACTGCTGCATTTTAATATGAATAGCTTTTTCAGCTGACGGGCTTGGCGACTCACTGACCGAGTGACCTGCTGAATGAATAAATTATAGAGCGAATGAATGCTTGAATGAATGAATGAATGCTTGAATGAATGAATGAATGAATGAATGAATGTGGGAATGAATTTATGAGTGCATGAGTGAATGTGTGAATTAATTAATGACGCGCCGAACAGGGAGGGAAGCACGATCATGCCGATGGACGGACGTAGCCAGACATACAGACATGGTGACCGGCGGAATTACGAGCACACCTTTAACAATGCAAGCAAGGCATCCGCAGACAGAAGTATCTAGGAAGGCAAGCAGTTGCGGGCTGCTAATGCATTGGCTGCATAAACGTCGTGTATGCGCTGTACTCGTGCTTTCAGATCTCGCCTGTGGCCTCGTGACCCTGTAGTTGCACCCCGCTTGCTATGTAATGTCATCGTGTAGCATATGGCCTTACGTGGAGGAGTATCTTTCGTTGCAGAGGGCATGCGAACGAGTGGTACGATGTCATCGCATCCTTGGTCAAACACAGCGCGCGGATACGCAAGTGGTTCGTTCTTGAAATGTTGTTAACACGTCCGGACAGAATAACGGAATATCTTCTAGAATGTCCCGTTGCAGAGGTATGGGATCTTGCTAAATGCTGGTTTTGTCGGGTGGCTGCTCCTAAGATAACGTCGTGGAGATTTTTTGTTTCGATGATGTTCTGATTGAATGAGTAGATGAATGTCGCGACCGATAGGTGTGTGGCTGGGATCGTGTTTTAGCGACAGATTTATGCGTTATATTAATCAGCCTTTGGACTGTGGCTGGGATTGGGCTAGGACTTGTGCTTGGGGAGGGACTGGGAATTAGACTGAAGTTTAGGCTGGGGACTAGGATGTTCTCGTGGTTCAATACATGCGGTTGGGCGAGAAACGATAAGTCCACCCGTGGCAAACATGGAATGGTAGCGCGATAAGGAATTGCTCTGTGCTGTGTTTTATGCAAGCCCTTAAAACTAAGCGATGCAAAGGCTTGAACTGCTGCCTATGTGTTTCAGGTTCGAATAGCCTTCTGCCGCATAATAGTGTTAATGGCGCACTTGACTCGAACCGACGGTCCATTCAGTCCGGACTCGCTTGCTACGCCTTTGCAACCGTGGCAAGGTGAGCCTAGTAGTGCAGAGTCACCTGTGGTTCGTGATTACCTCTGTTTATTCCCGCTTAAATAAGAATTGTCCAAAGAATTTGCAACCATACGCGGTGTTGACCGGTTTCGAAATGTTTTTTTTGGCTTGGATTGGTTTTCCGGACGTGTCTTTGTAAATCGCATGTTTGCCTGTGTGTTTTCCTTCCTCCCCTCCAGCATCTATTGGCGTGGTCTCTCTCTCTCTCTCTCTCTCTCTCTCTCTCTTCATTTTCTGTCATTACTGCCTCACCTTGAAGTGCCTTTGACTCTTTCTGTGCTAGTTTTTTCCTGGTCGGGATTTTGTTCGGCAATCTTTTCGCCTTGCAGTTGTAGGATGTGACTCCGGCAAGTCGACCCTGAGCGACTACCTGCTCCAGACCGTCCTTCAGATCTTCGACCGAGATGGTAGTGACACCAACAGCCGGCACCTGTTGCAGTACTTCCAGTTGTTCCTGATGTACGCTGGCTTGGGTATGCCTGAGGTAAATAGATTTTATTGCTTTTCTTGCGTTTTCTGGGACGTTCGAGTATTGCCCATGTTACTTGTGTACTTGCGTTATTTAGGTTGGCGTCGATGTTTATGCCTGTTTATGTTTGCCATGTTGTTTGTGTTTCTTTGCCTTGTTTATGTTGCCCATGTTCTTTTATGTTGTTTATTTTGTTTTGCTGTAATGCTGATATTAAAGGAGTCGATTCTCCTGTGACAAACCAGTGTCCCAGAGCGGTCTCTGCCTTGTTTTGCTTCTTCTGACGAGCTAACCGAAATTTAGCTCATCGGTTTCTGAGTCTTGCATTAGCTCATTGGGATTATCTTTGTTATCGCAGTTCACTATCGGTAACGGGAAGCCATTGTTTCTGGTGCTGCCCAATTCGGAAGGATGAAAATGCCACTGATGGTGTTTTAGTGATAGCTATTCATGAAGCCATAGTTGATGATGTTTGTGTAGGAAGCTTTAGCGTGAGACTGATTAGTTGTGTGCCCTGGTGCCTGCGTAGAAACTTCTTATTGCATGGAGATTAATGATATTTATGACGAGAAACTAGAACTTGCAGAAAATGCTATAGTAGGTATTGCAATAGACTTTTTTATGTCATAAATGTGGAAACCAGCTATTTTTTATATATGCGGTTGGAGGAGAAAAATCATAAGCTTAGAGTTAGCGAAAGCGTCGTAAGACTTGCTTCTATGCTTCCTCTGTACTCCCGAACATGCCCTTGAATCGCTGTGGCTTTCCGGCCATAAATTAATTAATAATTTTATAATTAATAATTGGTAATTAATAACTTTGTAATTAAGAATTCATTATTTATTTAATAATTATTAATTTTTGCGTGTGTGCATGGATGGCTGATGGAAAACTTATGAGTCGTGCACCTTATGTTGGCTTGTTTCAGCGAAAGCAACTGCTCGACTTGGGAGTGCTTTTTAAATTCGTGCGTCTGGCCGTCCACGACGAGCGTGGTCAGTCTTCGAAGTATCAGTTCAACGAACTTAGCAAGCTGTATGGCCTCATCTCGGTGCTCGTTCGAAGCTGTGATGTTTCCAAGTCGATGCGGTCCGCCATCGAGGTGAGTGACCAGCGGGTGGTGGAAGACGTTACTGTTGTCAGGAAAAGCGTTATTCTTATGTATTCCGTACCTGTGCGAATTGGTCAGTGAATGTATTACGCAGTTCTCGTATGAGGCGTTTTTCTTTCCCCGTTTAATCTCCGATTGGAGATTGCCTGTCGAGAATTCCCTTTCGACAGCTCTCCTTCGACAAATCACCTACTGAGCCGGTAGGTTCTTGCATGTGCCTCCCAACATAGGACCGGATAGCATGCGGCGTTCTTTGGACGTTTACCGCGTGGGGTACTACATGAAGGGAATGCTTCCGTTTAGGATGCTACTCCGAAGCCCAACCCGTTTTTCGACGTTCCTGCTGAGGGTGCCATCATGGAGATCCCTGCGGATGCCGAGGGACTGATATATACCAGGTGCGTTTTTTTTTCTTCTGAAATATCAATTGTACAACGCAAGGCTTGGTCTTAGTATAGTATATAGTATGAGAACACTGTTTTTAGTGTGCGTTTCAGTGGAATGTGGAATTTTTCCTCGCGTTTGGCCGAAAACGTGCAGTTATTGCCAATCCTACGCTTAGGCTAAGATCTGCATCTTGTATTTTTGGATTAGTGAGAGTGGTTAGGGTATGGTTCGTTTTATAGTATGGGCTGCGATTTAAGTTAGATTGCTGGAGCTTTAGTGTTCTGTCTTACTGTATATTTTACGCCTTTTGCGGGCCTTCCGTTACGTCAACTGATTTCGGCGTTTCTTTCTAGCAACTACGTAAAGCGCATGCTCGAAGAGAGCGCATCTTCAGAGGAAACCGTGTTAATGGTGAAAGTAAGCCTTTTTTTTGTGGTAAAACTTAGTTTGTTTTCGCTTGACGTTCTTGAGCAGACTTGTTGATCGGGACCTGCCAAGCAAGTTTCGATTCCTATTCGACTCTCCCTCCCCAGACACATGCCCTTCGTTTTACTGGTTACTAATTTTGAAGTTGTTAGTAATCTTCAAGCTTTTGAAGTCTTATCGAACTCACTCCTTGTTGAAGCTGTTTTGTTCGTATGTGTTATTAATCTTATAACTCAGGTGAGACCTTGCGATGCCGTTTCTTGTGTTTGTTGACGATTATTATGTTAATGTGTGGTCCTGTAAGAATAGCCATCGATTTCGTTTAGTTTCTGAGCTGGGAGTGCATGAGCTTTTCGTTGATTGCTCTTTCGGAAGTTCTATTCCAGGTATATTGTTGTTGGTTTTTTTTTTTTTTTTTTTTTTTTTTTTGCATTAGATTTTAGTTGCGTAAGGTTTAGGTATATGCATTAGGTATGTGTAGGACATGTGTGCCGTCTAGAATGGTGTTGGTGTTTCAATCGTTGGCCTGTCTAACGGAAAGTTTGGTTCTGCTCTGTCACGCATGCGCTCTAACACTCTTGTGTCGTGTCCAGCCTCGCGCATGCGCTCTAACTTTCGCGTTGCGTCCAGCCTGACTTATGCGCTCTTACGCTCGTGTCATTTCTAGCCTTGCGCATGCGCTCTAATTTCGCTTTAAGTCCAGCCTGTCACATGCGCTCTAGCACTCGTGTCACGCTCAGCCTTGCGCATGCCGTCTAACACTCTCATCATGTGGCCTCCAACCTCGCGCATGCGCTCACAATCGCATCAGGTCCGATCTGAGTCGCCTACGATGTAGCTTTTACTCTCGCGCGTGTTAAAGCTCAGTGTGGCCACGGAAGTAATCGGTCTTCTGCATGATTCTCTCCCTTTCCTTTGCAGGTGTCGTACGCCTACTCGTACGAGATGCGTCCGTTCATCGAAATCCTGTTACATCTGTTGCTATTGAACGATTCGTGGCAGGAGCAGCGATTAAAGCATGCTTTTAACGGTATAGTCGTCCAACTGCGATTAAAGCATGCCTTTAGCGGTATAGTCGTCTAACTGCAATTTTTGCTTCGTAGCACTGACCCGTATCAATTTATGTTCCGATAATTCGATATAATACTTGGCTTTAAGCTATTTACGTGATTCATAGCTGTAACAACGTATTTGGGCGGCGGTTTGGTTCTATGATTCGGGCTTGTTTTATTTAAGGTGTGTCGCAAGACCGCGAGGGTCTGTTCGATACCATCCAGCGCTCCAAGTCGCACAGTCACAAGCGCGGCTACCAGTGCATAAAAGCCATGGTTCAGCTCATCTCCAGGTGCGTGTACCTAGCGCAATGGGTCGTTGCCGTTTCGAAGCGTTTCACTGTGTATCGTTTCTGTGTCAAAACCCGTCGCCTCTGTCGCAATGTGTCGTTGCCGTTTCGGAGCTTTTCGCTGCGTATTGTTGATGTGTCAAAACGTGTTGCCTCTGTCCCAAGGTGTCTTTGCCGTTTCGAAGCGTTTCGCTGTGCATCGTTGCTGTGTCAAAACGTGTCGCTTCTGTATCGGTTTTCTATCGATTTATTGCGCTTTGTGTTGCTGCTGTTTCGAATCGTTACGCTGTTGATCGTTGCTGTGTCGAAACGTGTCTCCTGTGTGGCAACGTGTCGTTGCCGTTTCGGAGCGTTTCGCTGCGTATCGCTGCTGTGTCAAAACGTGTCGCCTCTTTTCGAGCGTGTCGCGTGTGCCGATACGAGAGCTTGTGATGTGAGTCGATGCGAGAGCGTATAGCGATGCGAGAGCTTGTGCTGATGCGAGAACTTGTGGCGATGTGAGAGCTTGTGTCGATGAGAGAACGTGTGGCGATGTGAGAGCTTGTGTCGATGCAAGAGCGTTTAGCGTGTAGCGATGTGAGAGCGTTTCTGAGAAAAATTTTATTCTTCGTTAAACTCGTGCAATCGCGTCTCGATAAAAAGTTGCTTAATGAGCATCCGTCGTCATTCCCTCATTTTTCGTCGCTTGCCCTCGTCTTTCCATTGCTTTCCGTTATTTCCTTGTTTATGCGTTCTTTTCCATGGGCTCTCTCAAGTTTTTCTCTTGGCTTTCCGTTGTTGTTCGCGTGTTTTTCTCTTCGTTTTTTTCGTTGGTTTTCGTCGTATTTCGACGTCTCGTCGTTTCTTTCCTCTGGTTTCCTGGTCGCCTGCGGTTAGACTGCATGCATGGCGATGGTTCCTTGGGCCGCGTAAAGGGATGTCACCTACAATTTGCTGCTGGAAATAATTTCCTATGACAGTCTGGGCTGCAATCGTTCGCGTTTAGCTGGAGTTTTATATCAGGGCGGGCCTTTTCAGATCAGGCTATCGATGAAGCTTTCTTTCGTGTTTGAAAATTTCGTTTATGACCTGTTCCTTTCGCTTATGACCTGATCCTTTCGTTTTCCTTTCGAAATGCCATTGAGTTCATACGTGTTCTGGTAGAGAGAAGATGCATGTTCTGTTTTTGCCTTAGTATCTTTGTGTATATTTGATGATGTTACGCCTATGAGCGTACGGCCATCTACTGGAAAATTTATTTTCTTATTCTTCTACATGTTTGTGTGTGTGTGTGTGTATGTGTGTGTATGCATGTTCATATACGTATGTGTATGTCGGTGTTTGTGGGTTTGTGTCTGTCTGTCTGCGTGCGTATGTGTTTGTCTATGTGTGGTTTCATGTGTTTTGTCTGCGTTTGTGTCTATGCCGGTGTGTTTGATTCTGTGCGGGGTGTCCGTGTGTGGGTCTGTGTTGCTACATGTGGGGGTGGATGTGGCTTGTGGATGTGTTTTTGTTTGTGTGTACGTGCGTGTGTTTGTTTATTTGCGTTTGTGTGTGGATGTGTTTGTATGCCTGTGGGGGTGTGCGTGCGTGCGTGTTTCAATGGTGTTTGCATGAGCTACCTGAACTGCTCTTGATGCCGTAGTTGCGAGCTGGCACAGCAGATGGTTCAAACGAATGACGTCATGAACGAGAAGTGGAAAGCCGCAGTGCGATGGCTTGGCGAAGAGCTGGATAGAGTAAGTGACGAGCTTGGCATGCAGATGTTACTTTGGATGGTAGATATTTTCTTGGCTTCAGACATTAGTGTCGGCGACGTTGAGATGAAGCTGCTAGTTTCGGCTTTGGGTATCAGTTAGTTTCCATGAGTTTATTAGTTTCGGCGTGAAGATATTTGTTTCGCCATAAAGATCTTTGTTTCGGCTTGAGATCGTAGTTTCGGCACGTTTCTTCCTTGTGTCGTACCTTCTTTTGTTTTGTTTTTAAAGTGCCTTAAGTAGATTTTGGTGTAAGATGCAGTTGGATGCGTTTTTGTGCTTCTATGCCGAGGGAAGTCTCTGCTGCAGCTCTCTTTTATGCGCGAGTTTGACGTGCACTGTGTTCGTCTCGATTGCCCTGTTCTTGAATTCGCATGTCTCGCTTATTCTGTCGCGGCAAACGAAGGGGATGTGTTATGTTCTAACTTAGCGCGCCCCATCCGCTTATAATTACAACAACTGGTCGCCACCGACTCAGTCGAACGAGACTTCGAACGGGTGAGTGTCTTCGGCTTATCGTTAGTCTTGCCATTCTACGACCTTCCTCTCGTGCCTTACTTGAGTATGCACGTTTGTTAGTGCGCGCATCCAAAGTGCATGCGGGTTCTGGGTATATTTTCTTTGCACCGACGTTTTTTTGTTTGTTTTTTTTTTATGTATGTATGTATGTATGTATGTATGTATGTATTTATGTATGTATGTATGTATGTATGTATGTATGTATGTAT
>QQSS02213627.1:0-11234 GCA_003687565.2 Craspedacusta sowerbii
TATATATATATATATACTAGGCACTAGGCTTAAAGGTGTCGAGTACAGAAAGAGTGTCGAAGGGTGATCGCCAGCACGGACGAAATAAATACCACCGCAAAGTTATTTAAAGGACCAGATTCAGGTACTCTTGATATAAAAAGGAAGTCCTAGCGTACCTCGAGGACAACGATGCAAAGCATGAAGAAGAAATAAACGCAGCAGAACCAGTGCTTAGACCTAATAAGTCAATTCAAATGGAATGAGCTTGCCTACTTGTTAAGTAGTTTCCTGCTAACTAAGTGTCTTAAAATCTAAATAAGAAAGATATCGCGCCACCTACAAGATGTCCGAGGTACTCAAGGACATGCAATACTCAGCTTGATATAGTGACTCATAAAGTCATGATGTCTCTGACGGTTTCAATTACTGTCCGGCAATTAGCTAATGTCGCCATCGCTAGTGAATGGAACGGCACATGAAATTGAAGTGTGGCTACATGGCCGTTGGGTCGCACGTATTAACAACCACTTAAATGAAGATTTGTCTAATTTAATAACACAGAAAACCAAATGCATTCGTCGAATTATACATGTCATTCCAAGCACTATTAATTTGCTTCTAATGCGCTATACAAATTCTATTTCTTTCCAGTATACACCGTCAAACAATGGTCCAGGCGACCGCCTAGATGTACAAACGACGACACGAGCTAGCATAATTATTTAGTGGGAAGCACACCGATGAGTCTACCAGACATTACTACGTATAACCAGCATCAGCACGCGTAGCTACGACTCAAGCACAGTAGCAATAACAGTTAACAATTGCTGGATGAAAGCAGATTCTCAGAAATCCAGCATGCACAAGCCGGATCATGACATCGACGTGCATTGGTAGACACTGCACACGCCCAGCATCAGAGATAAACTGAGAAGAGAGGAGCGGCTAAGAGTAGAGCTAGTGCATTTGTGTGTTTGTGTGTTTGTGTGTATGTGTGTGTGTGTGTGAGTTTACGCGCGCGCGCGCGTGTGTGTGTGTGTGTGTGTGTGTGTGTGTGTGTGTGTGTGTGTGTGTGTAAGAGAGTGCGTGTGTGTGTGTTGCTTAAAGTTGTGCTTGTATGGTTTGGGGGTGCCCGCTGTTTTATTGACAACCCTACCTGACATAAAACATTGACCGTTTTTATCACGGCCGGTGCTGGACTTGAAACCAGACCCTCGCGCGATCGTTCCTAACCACTTGAACACACACGCAAACTCTACGAGGAAAAAGCGTACATCAATCCACTACGCTCACAGCCAACTAGACCACGCACGCGCACCAACGCAAATAATTCAGAAACAAGGAAAACCCTGCAAATCACCTCGCGACTGAGACGGCAATAAATATGTCCACATCTACCGTTACTGCGCCATTACGAGGTCGCCAGCTCAATTCGACCATAGCCGCACTTCAACTTCAGGTCTTGAACGAATCGAGTTGCCTTTACGCCGAATCGATCCAGCGTATAAAAGGTCCGGGATCCAACATGTCCGACAACAAAACGGCCATAGCAAACGCGTATAAATGAATTCGGTCTAAGAAACGAAAGTGAAACCCGAAATGCGCTCAGATTCTCGGAATGCACACTCACGCAGCGTAATGGTCCAGGCGAGCACCAGAAAAGAGTTCGGAGTCCGACATGACAGCAGGCGCAGAGTGCGACCTGGGCATCGAGAGTGCGCTCGGACAAGATCGATCCGAGCTGTGGCTAGGACCAACCTCTATCGCTGCAGGCATACCTGCACTGACCCCTGCAGAAGATCCGTTTCCGCTTTCTCGCTCGGAACTATCCGAATGTTTGTCATCTTCTTGAAGCGCCCGCTGTTGTACAGACGAAGGGCCGGGCTTATTTTCAGCGACGTTAAGCAAAGTGGCCTCAGAAGATCGCTTCAGGTCGGTAATGTCACCCTCGCAAGGTATCCCCAGGGGTGTCGAGAAACCAGCATCTACACGAGTAAGAGTTTCGATCACCAACATCGGCGATGTACTTCTGACATCAAGCATCGTAATAGGGGTGGTAGGAGAGCAGTCGCGAACGGAATCTCTGGCCTGGTTTTCATCCACATTGACGGCGTGTGGCGCCGAGTTACGCAAAGGCATCTGCAGAGGCAGCATCTTCTTTAGCACCGATGAGTCAGACCACGTCCTGAAGACGCGCTTGAAGCCGTTTTCCGGCTCGACATTGCCGGAGACGTCACCTTGCTTAGGTGCAGGGACTACCCCCGTCCTGTTCAGGCTCTCCGAGGACTCGTTCACCTCTTCGATTTTCTCTGTTGGGACGTCTAGACGCAGGCGGCGCTCCATGTCGAGGAAAGGCGCCACGTCGAGCACCTCGTATTCGGCATGCACGTTTCGATTGACCATTCCTATGTCGACACTGACGGAGCTCGGACTCTTCGGGGGGTCGGCTGGGCTCAGCGCATCGAGCCCGTCAATGTCGAAGTCGACATCCAAATCAAACTGCAGGGACGAGCGAAACCTCCCCGAGCGAAAGGACCGCTTGCTCATCGCCACTGCGTCTTTCACCTTGGAATCGGACCGCTGGGTGCTACTTGGGCGCGTCACCGCCGGTGGAGGGGTCGAGCTCTCTGCGCCCACACAGTCCTCGCGCTCCGTGGAAGGAGCAGCGAGGGTAGGAAGGGCATTAACTGGCGGGGCGTGCTTCACGGCATGGCGCTTGAGGTGAATCTCCTCACTGATGCTCTCCAATGCCTTCAAACTGGAGGCATACTGATGCTTAGCTTGATTGTAGCGTCTTTCCAATCCCTGAACGCGGGCTTTTTGCTCCTAAAAACGAACGGGGAAAGTGTTAAGAAGTGAAAACTAACCTGGTCCGTACAAAGTGATATTCGTAAGAATTCTGAAAACACGTCGCGTCCTAAAATGCACGAGCGCTCAACATGTCAGACAACGGAGGGGTCAATCGTCCCAGTTGGTCTTCTAACTGTGACTTTGTATAGAAGATCCTATCTTGAAGATAGGGCGCCAAAACTTCAGCAAACCTTTCTAAAGATCACCACAAAAGAAAGATTAAAATAAGCTTTCCTGCACCCAGTAATTCCAAAAAATCTCAAAATCTGTATCCGATGTTCCCCCACCAAAGGAAGCAGGCGCGACTTAAGCACCTGCACCAGAAGCTCGCCTCGGTTAAGAAGTTGCGCCGGTCCCTAAAATCTGTGGCAAAGCAGCGGGTGGCAAACCTACCCCAGCCAGTAAGCTCACGCAGAGCCTGCTGCACAGACGGTCAGATGTGCACGTTATAGAAAAAGAAACACGCACCTCCAGGTGGCCAAGAAACTGGGCTTTCTGCTCGAAATACGGCCTGGAATGAGAGAAAGCTATCTATCAATCAGGGCAGACAATTATGGGAAAACAGCTCACGGTTAGACATATTCCAATTGATCGATCGATGCAGACTAGCGAACGATCACAAACATAAGCAAACAGCATGCACGCCAGTATACATACACTTCAGCACAAACTTTCTTTCTTAGTTGTCAGCGCTTCTTGGAATCAATAAAAGCCAAATAAGATAAAGGCTACTTCCTAAGAAGAACCTTCTAGAATATTCCACATAAGAGCTAACAGCGCAGCAAGCGGACGATGTCCACCAAGCAGTCAAACTGCTCCGTATTTGTTTGGCATGTTACCATATATCTGCCTCAGCATAAGCACCGATTGTGCAACCGGGCGATAAAGATCTTTAAGCTGCGCTCTCAAAGGTCTTTTTCAAGACCAAATAAATTACCTATAAAGCAGCCTACCTTGTCGTTTTAACCCAGCCATGCATGACCTTATATTTCTCAAAAACTGACGCACTGCAAACCTGTAAATTCAGCTCTTTCGGCGGTTCAAATTCCCAGTCATGCATGAACTTACATTCCTCACAAACTGACACAGATAATGCAAACCTGGCATTTCAGCTCTTTCGGCAGTTTGAATTCGAACCAAGCATATACGTCACGTACCTGGCCTTATTCACAGACTTCTTCAGCTGTCTTTCGAGCTGGGCCGCTCGCTCGGCCAGCTGCTGGTACGTGATGGCAGCTTCCTCATGGAGCCGTGCGTTATGATGCTTCTCGCGTTCAGCCTCCATCAGCTAGCGATCAAGTACGTGCATAAGCAAGCGCGAAAACAGACCCAGATAAGCCTTAAAAACACTCCCGATGGACCAAACCTAGAATCATCCAGTGGATACAAATTCGGCAGAGCTAGTGCGCAGTTTCGGCACTGGCTCCTCGACGGTCAGCTTGCGATATCTATAAGCTCAAGGTTGGCTTGCATTGCACTACGTGGATGTTTGATGAAATCGAGTCCACTTGCTCTCGGGAGAGCCATTAGCTGCAACAAGGCCGGGCTAATTCAATATCCCGGCAAATGCATGCCACTTCGTGAGAAAACAGAGAGGTGCTCACTTCGACGATCGCTAAGAAATGCAACCCTAACTCAAACTACAAGCAAGTCACCACAGTGACCACAACGCAATGCGTCCGAGCATGATGGGTTAGAACCGCATGTCAGTTTGTTTTAGTGAGGCATTTAAGCAGGATTCGAGACTATAAAAAATGAATAGGATGCAAGAACGAGTACAGCACAGAACATTGAGCTACAGAGCACTAGGTTATCACACGGTTAAAAAAAAAAGTCTTTGAATTTGTGTGACAAGCTTATTATTCTTGAAAACATAAGATAAGTAGCATAATCTTCGCACCACGGTGACGTTTTAAATATGGGCATTTGCTTACTTTTAGATCCGCATTATTGAGGACCTCCTGCCAAGCATTATCGAACATACTTGGGTTTTTCATTAGTTTCTCTTCAGCTGCACCTATTGCCTCACGAGCACTCTTGTGCAACTGGCAGGCACGCTCAAATGTTACAGCAGCTTGATGGCACTCCTGTTGAGCCTAGCAAAAATTATGATTCCAACCTTAACAGTATGCAGATTAATGCCAACAAGTAAGGTTGTTGACAACCGAAAAAACCATGACAAACAGGTTTTTCAAGAAAGCCTCTTAACAAATTACATTGACTACTAATGCTGCTGTCAGCAAGAGAAACAAAAACATTCAACACAACTTTCTCAAGCTAGCACAACTGATGAATACATGATAGCTAGGAATACACACTCATACAACACAATCAAACCTTTTTCGCTTGGTTCATCGCTTCAAAATACGGTCTTGCTTTGTCAACAGCCTGGCCAAGACCTTTCCCTAACGCTTTTAGATTCCTCGCAGCATCAGTTAATCTTTGTCTGAATATCGCTCTAGCCTCCTGCAGTGAAGTCAGAAACTCAATAGGAACCCTGTAATTCCCATGGCCACATTAAGCAAAATCTAAGAGCTCTTCCAATAAAGTAGCTTAACAGCTGCTGGCTACATAACAAAGCATTAGCATCACATTCATCAGCATTCATCACCACACCTTTGTCTTGGAACAATGAAATCGCTCATGTAATCAAGCTAACGAAGACTATAAGATTAAACTAGATGATTATACCTTGCTGGGCATGCTGCCACGTTGTAACATTTTTTGGAGGAAATGATATAAACCCCAATGCATGATATAAACGATCATCCGTGAAGAAATAGCAAGGCAACCAAAACCTACATCTAACTGCTTCTCTAAGATGTTGATATCAAGAGATGCACTATTGAGCTTGTTCAATTCTATCTAAAACAACAAGAATACAACCATTTATTATGAACACACTCGAGAGAAATTTCTTCTGACTTTTAAAGCCAGGGATCCACTCATGCAACACCCTCCGAAACTTAGAAAGAGAACTAAAAAATTTTGCCAAAAACATTCTCTACTACTAAAATTCAAAACAAGCCAGAAACCACAATCAAGAATGCCTGCATTTGCCAATCAAGATGTATGTTAAATGACTATGTAACTTTAAAAAGCTATGAATAGCTAATATAAAGCTAATATAATAGCTAATATAATAGCTAATAAAAAGCTATACATGCCTCGGTAAAGTAATAATGATATACATATATCAAGAAAATATTATGCATGCCAACCTCTATTCTAGGATCGATAGCTTCATCTTCATCCTCCTCACCATCTGGAGTTGCTCGTACCGAAATATCCATGACTCTTACCTCCATAAGCTTTTGATGAGTTTGATGCAAAAAAAAATTATCAACCTAGCAAGAGCATGCATGTGCTTCCAGCAAAGGTGGGCTAGTTTCAGATCGGAATTTCCTTTTGAATTCATCAACCATGATGTACCTAGCATATAATGAGCAAAACGTGAGAATCACAGTAAGCAATACAATAGAGCAGAAAATGCCGCACATGTGACCACTTCAGGCCAAGCCAAGTTCAACTGCATCAAATCATGTTTACAAAAAGCAATCCTGTCAATTTCTCAGAACGTCAATTTAATTTTGGATAACATCAAGTCTTTCTGATGCTTCCACTTAATGAAATGCTAAGTGCGTAAATGCAAAAATAAGTTACCTAATAACCACCTAAAGATCTTGATATGGTTAGCTTATTTTCAGCCAGAAAATGGGTTAAGTTTCAAAAAATAAATTTCCTGCACGTGCAAGCCTTAGTTCTTACAGAAGACTTTCTTCTTCTTAATAAAACAACAATCAGGTACTTAAACTTAACATCTTCGCTAGAATATGCACATAAAACATCTGATTCAAACCAAATATAGCATTAATCGTCATAGGTTATGCAAACTACTTGACGAAAATGATCCACTGAACGTTCACGGATCCACACGCACAGGCTACTTGGAAAAGGCAATACAGTTGTGATTCTTTTGAGTGGACTGAAGGAAAGTTGCTATCTTAAACAAACTTTAATCTTTGCTAAATCGCCTTTTAGAATTGGCAAGCAAGGTAACTGCATCAGTTTGAAAAATACCGCAGGCTTGGGAGTAATGACGTATGACTCTGTAACTAGATCCGGCATCTTGATTTTAAATCAAGTATTCTGGCAAGCAACATTATGCGGAACGATTATCATTAAAAAAAATGATTTCCGAAAGAAGCTTGCCGAATGAAGCCAAAACTTCTTTGAATACAACTTTTCTGCGGACAAGCTCGACTCTTTACGCTGCTGTGGAAATACAAGTGAAGCAAGCTAAACAAAAATAAACACAATGTGTACGTGTACTAAGCTTCTCTCAGCACAAGCTTCTTAACGCTGTTCCGGAAATACAATCGAAGCAAGCTAAACAGACGTGACTACAATGTCTACTGCAATTAGTCAACCAATCATCAATGGATCACCCGCTGGACCGAGCAGGTTTCGCAACGGCTCAGTGAAGATTACGTGGATTCTCTAGTTTCTGCTCGGCAGCGGTGTTAGGAATCTTGCGAAGACAAGAACTTTGGCTGTAGGCAGATCCTTGGTTACCACTCCCCGCGCCTCCCCCGGCCGGGGAGGGGGCCTACGACTGTGAGGGGGCCTCGAAGGTCGATTAGTGAATGTGTGCAGATGCACGCGCGCATATACTAGACTTGCAGTGCATAGTATAAATAATTAAATAGTCAAACAACAAGACCTGCTGCACACCAATGACAGTATTGCATTTTACGCCTTTTGCGGTCTGGCAATCTGTTCTGTGCATGTTCAGCGTGTAGGTAGTTGTACCTCCAGTTCAGCACGTATGCACTGTGGTGGGAGAAAGAAAAACATTAATCCAGACATAGTCGGCTCAGGTAACTAACATTAATAAGCTCTTAATATTCGAAGGGTAATCATGAAAATAATAACGCCTAAAATGGTTTCATCTTTAAATAATTAATACTTTATTGATTTACAAAAACAGCTACAGCTACTCAAACTACTGTTCACCTCTCTCAGTGACGACCCAGCTGAATAACCTGATGTTGTCACCAATAAACAGTGCTATGAGTTTGCCCAGCTAGAGGCACCAAATCAGAAAGATATAGACTATCCATACATCGACAGTAAACAAAGATTCTCCAGCTTGCATTTCCACAGAGTGATGGAGAAGAGTGAGAGAGTTCGACGAATGTGGTTGTGCTATTCAAGCTCGACGGACACCATTTTCTGCGTATTTTGTAAGCTATTCAGTACAGGTGATTTCCCACTCAGACGAGGAACGAAGAGGTGGGAAGACTCATTGAAAAAGAACTGAAGGAACACCAAATCAGACACACCCACATGATTTGTGAACAACTCCAGGGCTTGTGAGCCTTGCAGTATCCCAACTAATCTTCTGAAATGTGGGTCTCACTTGCTCTCGACCCCAATATCATAAAATATTTAATTTATCTTCTATGAAAGGAATCTATCTTGGAAACCTTAAAGCGGCAAAAGTTGTTCCAGTTTACAAATCCGGGTCAAAAGACGTGTGCAGTGACTATCGTCCAATTTCCCTTTCATCAAATATTTGGAAAATATTTGAAAAACTATGTATACACATCTCTATTCATATTTAGAGAAGTATATATATATGATTATATATGAATATATATGATTTACAGTTTGGCTTTCGAAAGAATTACTCCACAAATCATGCACTTGTTAATCTTGTGTCATCAGTAAGCAATATTCTTGATCGTGGCGAGTACGGTTGTGGTTTGGTTTGGGACTTACAAAAGGCGTTTGACACAGTTAACCTCAAAATACTGTTAGATAAACTTCAGTTCGCGGGATATGCCTCAACTGGTTTGAATCTTCCTTTATGGGACGCACACAATATGTCACTATTGACGGCTTTGATTCCAAAATTAGTAACTTTGACTGTGGTGGTTCGCAGGGATCTGTTCTGGGGCTGTTACACTTCTTACTACACATAGACGATTTTCATAGATGCCTCTCTATTGGTGCTGCACAGCATTTTGCTGATGACACCACTATTTTGTACAATAGTAGGTCTCCTAAGTAAATGAGACGGATGATGAATCGCGAGATTTCTGGAATTTACGATTGGCTTTGCGCCAACAGGTTGTCGCTTAATGATAGTATAACTGAAGTTATGTTGTTTAGACCTCAGAGAATGCGCTGCCACATCAGATTCACTTTAAAAGTGAAGTCAAAATAAAATAAATTCTGGTCGAATAAAGTAAGGTATCTTGGAGTGATCTTCAAATCTTTCCTTTCATGGAAAGCGCAGTTCGCTGAACTAGCGAAAACATTGACCAAGGCAAACGGTTTTCTATCTAAAATTAGACACTTCGTGGATGATGTTACAATTAAATCATTATATTACAGCCCTTTTCACACTCATATGACCTATAGATGCATGGCTTGGGGGTTCTCCGACGAAAAATCGTTAAGCAGAATATTTAAATTACAAAACAGACACAAACATATTACACAAAAAAATTAATAACCTTTTCAGATTATTAAGACCCTACCTCAAAACTCTCCTCACAACTTAAATTACTAACTTCCGGCGAAATATGAGCCAGTGTTAAAGAACTTGTGCGACCGAATAATTAAACGAAAAACGAAGGATCCAATGATATGCAAAATGAATGAATTGACCTCGTTGCTGAGAAAGTTCGACAGACAAATCCGTTATGCTTGAGAATTTCGAAATACTTTCTGACATCCTTGACTGCACACAAGATTTTTCACATTCGGAGCAAATGTCCGTGATTCTTCGATATGCGACTTGCATTCCAAAAGAAGACATCCTATTACGAGAAGCTTCCTTCGGGTTCTTGAACGTGAATGACACCACCGGAAAGGGCTTATTGAGCTTTTCTGGCTAACTCTCATGCTCTTAGTGTGGATATCCGAGACCGTCGAAGCTAGGCTTACGACAATGGATCTAATATGAAAGGTCATAATGTCGGTGTCCAGGCGCAACTTCTGGAAATGAAAGCGAAGGTGTTGTTTATACCATGTGCTGGTCATTCCTTGAACCTCGTTCTGGCTGACGGCGCAAAGTCTTCCATTCCTGCGATTTCCTTCTTCGGTACAATGAACCGCATCTATGTCCTATTCTCGTCATCGCCTGCACGATGGACGATTATGACCGACAATGTACGGACAACTGTGAAGGCACCATCAGACCTGCGAATGGAAGCTTGTATAGACTCATTTAAACCGCTTCGCTACTGCATTGAAAAAATCATCGCTTCCCTCCATCTATAATGTGACATCGACAAAAAGGACGGCTCGAAGATCAGCGAAGCACGTTTTAAAACCGAAACATTTCTTCGTGTCCGTTCATCATTAGCATGTCGTATGGAACGACATTCTTGGAATAAGACCAGCAAGCTGTTGCAATCACCCAGCGTAACGGTTGACATCCTGAACAGTGAAATCACATCAACACTAGACTTTCTGCAGAAGTGCAGGGAAACTGGATTTGCCTCAGCTTGCACAGGTGGTCGAGAAATTGCAGAAAAACTGCATGTACTGCGCTTCTTCCCCACAATGTGGTGGTCACGGTGACGAAAGGAACTGTTTGCCTACGAAGTAGCTGATAACGTGGCTAGTCAATCAGCCGAAGAACATTGCAAGATCGAGCTCTCCGTAAAACTCGTGGATCAAGCTATGTCCTCGGTGGACAGCCGCTTCTAGCAAACGAAGATTTGGTCAAACATTGTTGGCTGTCTCAGTAGAGTAGCAGAAGCTGGGAGATGTCGATGGCAGCAAGCTTCATATGGAAAAGTCTCGCTTTGTCTCTATCATTCGCAACGTCCTGCGTCTCATTACACGCGCGGACTTTCCGAAATGCGTCTACAAGAATGAATTGCAGGAGCTATATCCGAAGGTTGCTACAGCACTGAGAATTCTGCTGACAACACCCACAACCGTCGCTAGTGCTGAAAGGAGCTTCAGCACATTGAAAATGAAAAAGACGTTCAACCGATCCTCGATGTTGGATGACAGACTCTCCTCTCTGGCTATGATCGCAATTGAAACCAAAGTTGCTCGTAAACTTGATTTGAACGAGTTTATTGAGCGATTCATCCAAAGAAAGAAGAGAAGAAATCTATTTATCCGATAACTTTGTTCTGTTGTGTTTAGTCTGTCCAGAAAAACAGTACGTCAAACAAGTCATGCAAGTCAAGTAGGTGATACAATGTATTGTTCGTATACTGATTCCCAAACATTGGCATTGGCTGTGCGGAGACAATGGTGGGCCTCGAGAGAATTTTTTCGGGGCGGGGGCCTAAGACCGGCTAGCCACAATCTGTACGTGTATATATATATATATATATATATATATATAAACATAAAGATACATATATATA
>QQSS02213649.1:0-11233 GCA_003687565.2 Craspedacusta sowerbii
AGTCAACTGCGTAAGACATCCTTGAATAACATCCGTCTAACATGTAAGTATTTACAAAGGTATGCGCTGATCACCAAAACATCTACATAACTTTCTAAATTCAATTAGTTACATTACATGAGACTTCCTACGGACGAAAACATTGCAACTTACGTAAACAAATGTCGCGTGACGTGGTTCCCAAGCCCCACGGCACACAGTTTGTTTATGCGTTTGCCTCCGCAACAGGCCTTCGCTACACAGGGACACTGTTCAAAAGTTGCTGGAGTTACTGTTCTCTTCTTCCTTAAAACCACAATTCCAAGACAGTGCAATTACATGAGAAAAGGCTGCAAAACTTTCAGCTAAAAAAGATAAATTAACAGCAAAAGAGAGCAGGACCTTTCTGGATAAGGAAGTTTTTTTGACGAGGGTTTCTCAGAGTTGTTTAAACGACTTGCAGGTAGAAGTATTTTCAGTGTCAAAACTTTTGCAAAATGCGTGTATCACCTTGCCTAAGTGGTGCTTGAATTGGAAATGGAACAAAAGACCACCTACGTAGCCAAGAGTGTCACACATTAAGTATTTTTTAACTGTTATACTACCTCATAGCAATTGCCAGTTAAGCAATGCTCGCACACCAGAACACCCTTATCCTTCTTAGCATTGAGGAAAACTATTACCCATGTTATTTAGAAGCAATGGCACGCCACTGCAGGTTAACTGCCAAGTCACCGTTGCCTCATAAGCTTGGTATCTCTCCTTCTTTAGGCTTCTCTATAAACACTGACTATATGAAGCGCTTAAGAAAAGCCCATATAGAGTATAAACTCTGCTAAAGGTGCCCCATGAAAAGACCCATGGTCTTCTAGGGGATCCATGCCCGGAAGCAAGTAAACTGGACTCATAGCAACTGTCTTATTTGTATGCTTTACGAAGTGTATTATCCTATGTTTGTAATATTTTCGATGGCGAATAACTAACAAACTACTAACTACTACTACTGCCAAGAGTGAGAGGGGAAATGTTGTTTCAGAATAATGGAAGGACAGGCTCCACTAGCTGCAATACCACATGGAGTTCAGCTTGAAAAGCTGGCCTAAGCACTTAAGCATTACCAGGCCAAGATGATCTGAAAGTAACACTTTTGTGAGAGATGTTCATATGCCGTGAAGCCTTTGAGTCTCTTCATCTACGTAGCAGAAGCACTCCGTACCTCTTCAGTCAACGCTCTTAAAATAGTAATCTTTGTTTGGATGAAAGAACAAGCCATAACTGCCTGGCTGAGGCCGTAATACCCGCAACTAGCCTTGGCAAACATCGCTTCTAGATGCCTTTTCAATCGAGGCACTTTATTCTTGCATGCTTCAAGTACAAAATTAACTGTACATTACTCTAAGACCCAAGACTACAGTTTTACATTAGTTGGTGCATGCGCGTCCGTCGCGTGACAACAAGCTTTTTTTACTGAATCTCACTTTCCTAAGCGCAAACATGGGCCCTTGGAGTTTACGTCACAGTTTCAGCAGCTTACCTAAGCTCCTCCGTCATGCGTTGTCTAATTAGTCGACCCCGTCCCATACTTGACCCCCAATTGCGGTGTTACTCATTAGTGTCGCTCATCTACGGGTAAACCTAGCGACGACGCTCCAAGTCTGAAATCGTCAGATAGTAAGGCTGGTCGTCTTTGTGGGATCTTGTGCTTCGCTAGCCGATGGAGCTTTGGTGCAAGCTACAGAGCTCGTCTTAAGGTGGCGCATCGTGTAAATACTTTCAAATACAAAGATGAGCTGTGAAATAAGCAGGTGAGTGATATATATTAACGTGTATATTGCTTGCTTGACGAATAAGCAGTCGCGGACCAGCACCGGCCTGTGCTATCAGAACGTGGGTGGGATGACGAGCGGTGCTGTCTTTTCCTTTAAATGCTCACATGTTCTAGGACGGACAGGTGACATGCCGAATTGGGGCCGCAATTTCAAAGCTCTACCATGGCAAAAATCAAGAGCTGTTTAATGTACCGGTAAAGTCTGTTGAGATCTCGATATTTCTGTGTACTCTTTCCTTTGTCTTGCTTGTTTTCGCCTTTTGTTTTTTGCTTGTTCTCTTAATGTGTTCTAGTGACTCCTCATTTATTTTTGTGTCTTCTCTCCTTACATGTTTTCGGAGTTAAATTATGTGATAACAGTAGCATACGACAGAAGCCCCATGCGTTTTTTTTTTTTTTCGCATCCTCGTGCAACTAGAGTCTCATAGGTCGCACTCGAATTAGTTCCCCTCCAGTGGCTTCAAATATTTAGGTTGGCACTTTCGTGCAACCGCGGAGTCAGGTTCGGGGCAGCCTGGGGTTTTGCGGCGGGGTAAGGGTTCGGGAGCGAGATTTTTTTCCTATAGTAGCAGGGGTCGAACCAAATCGGCAGGCACTCTCGTTTTCGATTGGGCACTTGGACAAAGCAAGGTAGGAGCCTCGTGTTGAATCTTCCTGGTGATCATCTTGTATTGTTGTAACTCTGGCTAGGAACTGCTATCTTTCTGAATTGCAGCGCGTATTTGTATTTCGATTATGAACTTTTTACATGTTGCTAAGGAGGTTATCCACTTAGTGAATGAAGTTAGTTTATCAACTTCTGCAGAATGCTTTTTGGGGGGTTTCATTCTTTAAGTGTACTTTAAACCGTGTAATAACTCCAGTTGCAGTTGCTTGCCTGCGAAAGATTCCGTTAGGGACCTTTACTCTTAGGAGTTTACTCGGCTATGATTATACACATTCAAGCCTGAGGCTTATCCTGGTTGTGTTTTTAGGTATACTGCTGCTACGTGTTCTGTTTCTTCTTGACATTTTTTAGAGGAAGGCCTTAGCTTATCTCTACAACATCTTAATTTAAGGTTTGTGCCCTGCCAGCTCTGCCTTACGTTGATCAGCAAATTTTATGAAATTCGCTTGTTTAAGCTGTGCCCTGTTCTTTACATGTAAGCCGTTCGAGAGGAGCCCTATAAGGTTTTCCATTACAAGCTATCAGTTCGCAATTAATATAGTAAGTTCCCAGTTTATGGTCACCATATTGCTGTGAAAACATTGTATCTAGACATTTCTTGACAACGTCTACATATATAGGTATGCCAAGGATTAGAATGACTGTAGCGTCTCTAAAGAAAACCTGCGGTCATCCATATGTTTTTCTTCTAAGTATTATAATGAGTGATACTATCATATGATATCGAAAAAGACTTGAGGTAGGTAAAGTATGTGTCGAATTACTCTAGAACGATGCACATCAGACTTTCAGCTTGTGCCCATAATTCTGAAAGCTGCAATGCATGCAAGTCCGTGACAATCAAGTTTCTATGTAGCAAGAATAGAATATGATGAATTTGTCATATGTGTTGCAAGACTGTACGTAATCAGTATGTGGGTTGGGATATTACAATAGGAAGCGCAAGTTTAGATTTAGAGTTCTATTATATTGATCAACAATAGTATCCAGTCAAGTAGAATTTGCAACCTAAGAAAATCTTGAATGTTGAGCAATCAATGCCTCTGCTCACATAAATTGGCTTGGAATGTCATTCAACTTAAGGATTGGTACTTGAAAACCCATATGAAGACATCATTTTTTCGAGCAAGTGCATGTAGCTGTCTAGCTCAGAACTAGCACGTGCTTACAATTGCACTGATGGTTACGTTACTTCAAAAGATCACCATCCTACTGGAAAATGTGATACGTTTTTGTTTGCTTAAGTGCTTCCTTCCCTAAGTTAACTTAGCTTTCATGTTGCTTTCATGCAACATTAGCTTTCTAACAAAAATTATGGTCATAGCTACATCTGACCCAGGAAGCAGCTTATTTTCAGTGGCGTGTTTTGCTTAGGGAGTAACCGTAATTCTAAACGAAAGCCTAGTCTCTGCTTGACCCACTGTTCGCAAGAATTTAAGAAACTTGTTGCAGTGTTCCGTAAAATATTACTTGGTGTAATATTTTGCAAGCTTAGTTTTATTTGCAACTTTAAAAATCTTTAAATGAAGTATGAGGATGTTCTTCGCTATTAATATGCTTATGTTCAGAAGATCTATCAAACCTTAAGACCATGTTAAGTCCTATCTACGATTTTTTTTTAGGATTTACTGGTAAAATAAATTCTTGATTCTTTATAGCATGCTGTGGTCTCTAGTAAATGCTTTGTAAGTGAGATTCTGTGACAGCTTGTACCAATGCTTTATTAATTTAACGAACCCCAAACAAGCAGGTCCCTAACGCCAACTTGGTAAAGTGCGCTGTTCAGTTGGCATTGGCCTAGTACGATTAGACAAATTATATTATGATTTGGTCGTCTGACCACTGGCTTCAAGCGCACCAAAAAGGCAGTCAAACCCCGGATAGGTGCGGGTTCAACCATTACATGTCCTTTTTTAATTGAAAAACTCGACTGTGTCAAAAAGAATACATGAAGAATAAGCCAGACTGCTAAGCTCGGCGCTGACCAGCTCTCAGTCTAGTCCAGTAGACTCGAGCCACTAATGGACCGTCTATTGGACACTCTGCTGGCGCGTATGTGTATTCTTAAATAGTCTGGTGAAATGTTAAATGTTTTTTGTGTCATATTCCTTCTCTAACAACGTGCCCTGGCTTTGCCACGTTGAAGAGAGACACGACTCTTTAATCCCCACATACCAATGAGGCACGTGTCTCAAGTCCATCTATGCTGTCAATAACCACGAGCAACCACTGAATTTGATACTGACTTACCTAGCGACGTAAATCTCTAGATCCAGGTGTTCCGGCTGCATACCCGTCGAAATTTCGTTAGATATGTGAGAGGGGATTAATGGTTAGCATAAAGAGCATCCTGGCAAGTCAATCTCCTTGGAGGACGCCGTTCTTATATTGAACGTGGTTCGTTTCGACCTTCTCTGTTGGTGTCCTTAGAAAAATTCATGTCGCAGTAAGTTACATATGGCATGAGCAATTTCAGTTAGTGTATTGAATGCATGTATCAATGTATCTATTTATCTATGTATGTATGATGACATCCATGCATGCATGCTGTAAGTTTGTTTATGTATTATGTATGTATGCATCTCGAGTCGAACCAGCTATCACGCTACACACCTACAAGCATACTACGCGCAAACATGGTTGCCTTTCATCCTATTTGCACTGGCGACTTAAAATCTTGAGTTTTTTTTTAGAATCGATTTTAGTCCTTCGTGTTCATACTCGACGTGCACATCCTGATGCCTACGCCTACTCCCTGGAACGAAGAGGAGATTGGCGCTGCTGCAGAGATGTCATTCCGATTATCCTTCATGAACCACCATCTCCACTCGTTCCTTCAAGATCGATCGGTTGACAGTATCCATGGCCTTAGGAAGACCGTCTTCTATTAAAACCGAACTGGCCTGGCCAGACTAAGTTCCTGGATTAGTTATGCCTTCGGTCGACGAAATCTCTCCGGATGAGCTGCCAAACCGGACCTGCCTTCAACCACTCCTGGTGAGTTATCTTCTCGTCTTGATTTTTTTTCTGTATTGGTTCCCAACATTTCCTCACCCGTTATCTCATCCTTGGTTGGTACCTTTTGCTCTAATAGTCTCGCAGATATAAGCCGTTGAGCCCTTGATGACGCGGTTGCCAGCCAACCTTTCCTCTATACCATGTACAGACTGTCTCACTCAAGATCGGCCGATACGTCCAGATACAGGCGGCGTATTAATTACCAGCGCTTTACAAGGCGCCAGCGTACATGGCGTCTTCAAAGACTGATGCGATCCAAGGTCATCGAGGAAGGCGATGCTCCACCCGTTTTTCCATCTACTCACGAGATCAATTCGACACATTGGGCTCTGTACGAGTCGCCATCACGACCTGACTGCTCGCGCCTTCGTGTCGTCGCCCCGGCGATTGATATTATTTTGCCCAATAGTGTGGAGGAACTGCTATGACACCTGCACGGACTGTCCGCTTCGCCATCACGGGCGACCTATAACATTCGACCTCATACCACAGATGACATTGAACAATCGCCTCCGTGGTCTCGCGGCACCTTGACGGGATTCTCGCAGCGTGCCTGCAGCAACTTCATTTGGCGTAAAACCTTTGTCTTAGCAGATGGCTGCCTTACTAACACACTTACATCAGACGCTTCAATCCGTGAAGCCCGCTGTCGCAAGTGCGAGCTCAATATGGTCGCGCTTGATGTCTCCAAGGCCTTTGGCTCAGTGAGTCGGCACTCCCTAACAGCCTATCCCCTGAGTTCATTGGCTTGGCGGAGCGGTCGTACGAGTATGTCGAACATCCATCAGCGCTGGTCTTATTAAGTGCAAGGACGTCTCCATGTCCAGAGGTGTTAAACAAGGCGATCCATTTTCCCCCATGCTCTTCAATATGTTCATGGATGATCTTATATCGTCCTTGCACCCCTCGATTGGTTTCCTCCTTGTGACCAACTGGTGAGCTGCCTCGGCTTGGCTGACGACCTTGTTCTGTTGGGATCCAGCAAGGTAGGCATGGACACGCTGTTGGCGCAATCGTCCCAATTCTTTAATGTACGTAGCCTCCGGCTGAGCGTGCAGAAATCGTTTGGTCTACGTCTCGCTCCGTCAGTCCGCAATTGTATCGTTACTGTCGATCGTATATGTAAATTTGTCCTGGTTGGCTCGCCTTTGTGAGGCATCGACCATGCTAACCCCTTTAAATACCTAGGGATAATTTTTGATCCATCCGGGAAGTTAACATTGAATCCTGACTCTGTCTCTCTCAGCTCTGCTGGTCAAGCTGAGACGTGCCCCGTCGAAACCCCAACAGAAGCTGTCCCTCCCTGTAAACACTTGCTGTCGTAATTCCTACTGTGACCAGCCCTCTTGGCGCAACCATGTAAATAGCTGTCATCCTCTCTGCCCCATTGAAGCCCCAGCAGAAACTGTCGCTGCTCCGAACGCACATCTTGCCGCGGTTATCCTATCGCCTAATGCTTGGCAGGCTTACTATCGACCTGCTCGAGCGCTTTGTACTTGTCCGGCAATTTGCGAAGGCCCTCCTACATCTACCGCATGACATCGCAGATGCTGCCTTCCACACGACTCTTAAGGAGGGCGGACTGGGAATCCCGTCCATATTGACGCTGGTTCCGGCCAGCCTATACAAGCGCCTGGGAAAGCTTGATAGTTCCCCCGATCCTGCGGTGGCCGCTGTTATGAAGTTATCGTGTGTTGCTAGTGTCCGTCTTAAATGTCTGTCTAATTTAAATCGTTTTGGTCCATCGGCCATCACTCTCCTGCTGCCTACTGGCGGAACCGCTGGTACGAATCCACTGATGGACGTGCTTTAGCCGACTTTGCGTCTAACACTGCTGGTCACCTGCCGGCCGGGCATTCCGTGATCTCGCAAGCTCCGCGTAGGACGCCTGGACACGCGGGTTACATCATCCCGTGGCCGTCCTAGCAACAAGCGTTGCCGCCATTAAACCGTAGCAGACGAAATGTTAAACCATGTCGCACAGAAATGCGCTGCGACCCGCGGTCTTCGTGTCCGTCGACATGACGCTGTCCTGAAGAAGCTCACAGCGCTGCTTGTAGAGCGCAAGGAGCTGTCGGTGTCGAAGGAACCGCGAATCGAGGAAAGGAACCGGACTTGATCGTTGTTGGTCCTGATAGCATTTATGTTGTTGATGCTATTATTACTGGCCGTTCACCTGGTGGACTACAGTCTGCTGCTGATTTCAAAGTAGCAAAGCACCACATGCCTGCCCTCGAGGCACAACTATGCGCGATCTACGGTCAGAAACCCGTTACTCATCTGCCGTTTGTCGTGTCAAGCCGCGGGTGCTTGTGGGCCAGGAACGACAGAGTGCTACAGTTAGCCGGAGCGAAGTCACGCCGACTGGACTTCGTGCTGCTTAGTATGCGTTGGACCTTGCTTATATGGCGCTGTTTCTGCCTATTGTAACGCGACGTATGTATAATGTGACGTATGTATGGTAATGTGTAGCACTAGAGCTCCTCTAAATTCCAGGCTTAGCCTATTGGAAAGTGCCTGTTTATGTAATTCTGGTGTTCTGAGTTTTTGGTACGAGCGTTTGGTCTTGCGTAGTCTGTCTGCTACCTGCTCAGTCTTGTAGTTTGTCTGTCTAAGCAGGTGAGTGATATATATCAACGTATATATTGCTTGCTTGACGAATAAGCAGTCGCGGACCAGCACCGGCCTGTGCTATCAGAACGTGGGTGGGATGACGAGCGGTGCTGTCATTTCCCTGAAATGCTCACATGTTTTAGGACGGCCAGGTGGCATGGCGAGACAGGGCCGCCATTCAAAAGCCCTACCATGTTTGTGTTTCAAGATCTTGTACGTGTATGGTCAAGCCCTTATATTTTCCCCCTATCCTTTACCACTCTTCGTTACCGCTCTGTTTACGATATTCGCTCTCAAATTAGTCTACTCTCGCTTCTCCCTTAAATTTCTGATCGAATGAGTACTTACTTATTTCTCTATCTTCACTCCTTCTATATTTTTGGGATTTTCTGTTTTTATGATTACTGAAGGCAACGACAGTAATCGCCACGCCATTTTTTTTTTTTTTTTTTTTTTTTTTATCGCATTCTCTTACAACTCAGGTCTCATACGGTTTCATTCATTTCGAAGGTTGTCGAATTTCATCTGGCTGACTGGGTGCCGTGTGCCGGGGGTGAGATTGGGATGTAGCCGCTGGGCTCTGGGTTGGCCAGGGGATGTCGGGGGTGGCTTGGGCAGGGGTTGGGTGAGGGGCGGGCTTTGGCTATGTGTGTTGGGGTGGGTTAAAAAAAAATTTTTCTTATTCTTTTCTCCTTGTTCGGGGGTGGGGTAGGTTTTTCGGGTTGTTTTTTTTTTCCTCTATCTTTTCCTGTCTTGAGTGTAATATTCTACCTCGTCATGTCCTCCTCTTGTTTACCTTCCATCATCTACTATCCTTTATGTCTTTCGACCCGCGCCCGTAGTGTCCTTCTCCTGAAGCATTGCCTGTGTGGCGGGATAACAAGGTTGCTTCATGACCGCCGGGGGTCAAACTTACAATTGTGCTAAGAATAACTAATATGAATGCATGTGCATTCAAACGCTTCGGTGTCTATGATGAGTTTATATTGTTTGTCGATTCGTCATATACCGGCTGTACCGCCACAATCACGGCTGGTACCACGGAGTGTAAATCAGTTGCATTGACTTCCGGGGGTCAAGCAGGGTGACCCGTTTTCACCACTGCTATTCAATATGGTCATTGACGAGTTGTTATCGACCCTGCCCTCTACCATCGGTTTCTCACTCGGTGACCAGCTTGTCAACTGCTTTGGCTTTGCCGACGACGTAGTGCTCGTGTCGTCCAGCAAGGCCGGCATGGATTCGCTTCTTCTGCAGTCATCTTCCTTCTCTGCCTCACGAAGCTTAAAATTTAATGTTCAAAAGTCGGTTGGTATGCGTCTCGTCCCGTCGGTCAAAAGCCGTATCGTTGTCGATCGTTCACCAAGATTTGTGCTGCAGGGATCACTCTCCAGGTTGTGAACCACTCTAATCCTTTTAATTACCAAGGTATAAACTATGATCTATCTGGCAAACTATCTCCCAGCCTCGATTCTCTCTCAGTCCTGTTGGAAAAATTCTGTCGTGCACCGCTAAAACCCCAGCAGAAAGTTTCTCTCTTGCGATCACATCTACTCCCTCGGTTTGCGTATCGTCTGACACTTGGTAGAATTACGATCGGTCTCCTGGAACGATTTGACCAGCTAGTTCGGCAGTTCGTCAAAAACCTGCTCCATCTGACGCACGACTGGGCAGATGCCGCTTTCCACGCTGCTGTTTAAGCGTGGGGTCTCGGAATACCATCGATGACGACCCTAGTTCCTGCCAGTTTGTATAACCGCCTTGGCACGTTAGATGGTTCAGCTGATCCGGTTGTTTTTTGCTGTGATGAAGGTTAGTTCTGTATCGTCCTTGCGTGCTAAATGTCTGTCTATCTTGTCTCTTGTTAGGCCTCCGGTCATGCTTTGCCCTGCTGCTTGCTTGCGTGACCTGTGGCACTCCTCGACTGATGGACGTGGCCTGTCGGACTTCGGAAGCAACACCTCCGGTCAGTCCTTGACTATGGGCGATTCCAAGTTCCCATCGGGTCGAGAGCACTGTGACTTTATCAAATTACGCCTTGGGCGTCTCGAGACTAGGGTCACCACGTCTGGAGGACGCCCATCCAACAAGAAGTGTCGTCACTGCGTTGTGGACGACGAGTCGCTGAATCACGTCCTGCAAACGTGTCGCACCACGCATGGCCTGCGCATCCGCCGGCACGATGAAGTTAGAAGTTGAACGGCCTACTCTCCGAGCGTCCGGAATGGACTGTCTTCAGTCAGCCGCGTTTTGTGGCCGCTGGGCACCTCTACATTCCAGACCTTGGCATCGTCGCTCGTGACTATAAAGATGTAGTAGACTGCATGATTACAGGGTATTCACCTGGTTGCCTTCAACGTGCCGTGGATCTCAAGACTGCTAAATAACGCGTTCCGGCTCTCGAGGCAGTGCTCCAGTCGCTCCATGGACCGAAGACGATTAAACATCTCCCTTTCGTCCTGTTGAGTCGTGGATGCTTCTTATCGAGCAACGACCTTTGTGATGAAGCTTGCTGGCGCCAAGTCTCCCAGACACGAGTTCGTCGTGCTGTCGAGGCGGTGGACTCTGCGGATCTGGCGATTCTTCTGCATGTCCTAGTTTTATGTGCGTCTTGTGGTATTTATAGCTTTTATACATAAACGTTTTATAACCTCTATTGCATCCACTGATTTTTGTAGGTCCAACCTCGTGGAGCAGTATTTAACCTACCTGTTGATGTTTCTGTGTTGTTTTCTCGTGTGGATCGTGTACTTCATTCTTCGTTTTCCTTCCCGTTTGGTCCGCCTAGCCCTTGCATTGTCTCTTCCTTCCCTTTGCTTTCTACGCGTGCTTGGGTTTGGTGCTCCCATGTCCGGGATCGCATCCCTGTAACCCGTGTAGGGGGTCGGGTCTTATTCTCTCGTGCGATGTATTGCCTCGAGGATGGTCTTTAGTATATGTATTTTTTTTTCCAGAAGTCTTGCGTGATTTAATCGTTATTTTTGACAGCTACTGCATAGGATACCCATTTTGAAATGGGGAATAAGTGTGTAATACATAAGTTAATAGCCGAATGCCTCGTCATCTAATTAGTGACGCGCATGAATGGATTAACGAGATTCCCACTGTCCCTATCTACTATCTAGCGA
>QQSS02213660.1:0-11232 GCA_003687565.2 Craspedacusta sowerbii
GCATTACAGCCAGCACAAACAAATTTATAAATAACTCCAGATTGTAAACATTTGGGAAGCGGATCCTTTATAGAAAAACCCAGACTTAAATGAGACAAAAATAAGTTTAACATCAATACCTACGCAATACTTACTAACAATGTTACGAACTTTCTGCCTTCCTACTTCATTCCTCTCTCACTAATTTTGCAAGTGTTATATTCTGAAGTAAGACTTATTTAGACATGGAAGCCAGTAAATTCCTGGAAACCCAGGAATTCTCTTGTACTTTCGATCCTGTGCGCGCTAGGTGATGGGCAGGAGCCATGAATATGTATGGTTTTGATCTGCCATGAGGTTAATAAATTTACCTCACTTAGCAAGTTCAACGTCTTTGACTTGAAAGATTTCCGCGAGAATGCAAACGAGGATATTATTTGGCCCACGTTTTGCCAATGTCATAAAGGATTGCTTCATTCTTAGATTGAAAACATTGATCACTACGGTACTTTCGTATATCTATAGATAGAATTGTAGTCAGACGCCATTTGCCCTCCCATGAGTCTCTCTAAACTCAACCGCAGTCTTCACAGTCCCGGTTACAAATGCTGACCATAAGGCCCTGTGTGCGGCCCTTCAGATACCACAAACCATCCGCAGGGATCGTGAACGTGGGAATTCAAAACCACTGTGGATCAGTAAATCTAGGTGCTTGCATGAAACAAGGTGAAGTGCCCTCGAGATGATTCTTGCTCAGACGGATTATATGCATTTTGGACTCCCATTTACGTAAAAGCTGTCACATATTTAAAAGCCACATTAGACAAAATAATTAATTGCAAACAGTATTGAGAAGGGACAGGCCTGCCAAAATTGGACGCACATATTGACACAAACAAATAAAAATTACGACTACAGACGAAGCGATCATCATTTATGACTGCAGTTAAAGTATCTACAACATGCATGTCCAACCTATAAAATAAATGAGAGTGCAACCTTATCAACCCATTTAGCTCCATCAAGTTTAAATTTCCTTAATTTTGAAAAAACTTTTATCAAAATTCCAGGAGTTCCTGAGTATCGGCAATTTTTGACAGGTTGGAAAACATCTTATAAGAATGCATACCACAGCTTTTTGTAAGGATCATAAGAACCATAACGGGGGTGGGGATGGGGTGGTTGGTTGGTGAAGAGCCAGGTGTTTCTCTTGATGCGCAGTCCATCGATCGTCGCCGACCGCAAATCAGGCCGTTCGTCGGACGTAGGTTGAGCCTCTCGAGGATTTAATAAGCTCTGTAGGTGTCCACAAAGGGAGGCGTGGGCGACTGGTCGATGCTGACATCACACTGTCTCCTGTTACCAGCAAACACTCTTTTGGAAGACCCTCCCAGCGGACGACGATGTCATTTTATGCTGGTTAGGTCTTCTTAGGAGATTCGCCAAAAGTTTGTCACATGCCCTGCTTGGCCACCGGCCGCCGCGTGGAGGCTCACCTAGTTTGTCGCATAACGGAAGGGTATAAATCTACCGTTTACTCCTCAGTTAGCAGTTCATAGCGAATGGTCTGATATGACCTTATCTCGTGGCAGATATGCTTGCAAGATAGTGACCGGTCTGCCGTTGTTACCGATGGAGAAGCGTTAGCGCGCTTGTCATTTATTTATTTATTTTTTTGCTAAGTCTGACTGTCACCCAATCCCTAAACCTGACAATAAAACTAACCCTAACCTTAACCCCAACCATAAATTTAACCCTTTCCCTAACAAGTTCGCGCAATACTCAAGCAAATGAAATTTTCTATAAAATAAATAAGACCAGAATGCAAAGAAACAAACCTCTGTTCTGAAAGGAGATAATTCGAAAGTTTTCAGCAATGATAAAGACTTGACGTTAAAAAGTGCATTCAAGACGTGAAATGATGATTACAATAGCCATCATAATGTTGACATTTAAGTCTATAGCTTTCTAACCTGGCTGTTAACGAATGTAAAAATATAAATGTAAACGAAACCGGCCTCACTGAACAACGAAAGTCAGACTGTGTCGCTCTGCTTTAAAGGAATAGAAAGAATTCTCCACGAAAACGAGGCTAGAGAACGGGCTGTTGTGCGCGTGGGAACTTGCGGCACTTGCGGCGTTTCTGAGGTAAAGCATAGTGTTTTTTCGAAAATATTTGCAACCGTGTCCACCACTATAATTAGCATTGTGAACACTTGTCGGCTAATTTTCAATTAACCTTCTCATAAGTGTCCGTCGTTGATTGAGGTGGATTGTTCGATATTGTAAAGATCGGTGTTATGACCCCTATATCTTTAAAAAAAGGGCTCCAAATATGTGTTGATATGTGGCTATTGATATGTAGACGTGTCCTGAAAAGTATAAGAAGTTGTTTTCGTTTGATAATTTTAGCAAATTTTGTTTCATTATTCGGAAGAAATCTAGTGTGTGACAAAATCTGTACTAGATCTTCTCTTTTGAGGCTAGGTCACTGAATCATGACATACTACTTCTATCTCTAAATGAACTACTAGTTATTTAGTGATTACTACTTTTAAGTTGTACTGTGTCGATAAAAATGGTAGTTAGCCTTCTATTAAAAGGTTTTTGGTTTTAATTGAAACGCATGGTTATTTATTATATGTAGGTTTTGCTGATTCTCTTTCGGTCACTTAGAATTTGTGGTTTGAGAGCTTATTTTATGTCTCTGCATTCATGTCAGCCATATTTTCTTTGACATTGTTTGTTATCTAGAAACAAGCATGGAAGCTTTGCTTAGTTTTAGTTGGTTTGACGAGGTACGGCGTATGAACAAGAGGCAGGTGTGTTGACTTACTTGCAACTTCCAGCATTCTGATGTATCTTAATTGGCTATTCTAAGTATTTTCTGCCTAGAAGCTATGCAGCTGTTCTCATAATTTACAAATTGTTCTTAGGTAGATACTCATATTTATTTGGTGTTTATACTCTTTTGTAAATGGTGCATGGTTTGGTTTTAGAGTTTGTTTTGTAAATGCCCTTGCCAGTTGCCACCCCTGTTATAAGCAAAATGTGTGAGTTTGGTTAGCGCAATAGCTGGCAAGTAAGTAATGTGAGGGCTCAAATTTATTTATGTGAATATACCAATCAGCATAGTCAGCATTAGTCGGTTACCTAATTATTAAAGGTAATAGATTTTCGAGTGTATAAGACAGCTGGGTTTATAAGATATAGCCCTATTTTGCCTGTATGTAGGTATTTGAAGTTTTGTTATATGCCTGAAACAATGGTACTAGGCTTACTTCACCTTCTGATAGTTATTGTCAAAGTACTTCACTATAATTTCCACCTGTTATGCTTGTTGCCTGTCCACACTGGGTATGGAAAAAAATGGCTGCAATTGGCTTAGCTATTTCTCACTATTTCTCCATTTCACACTATATACACCCTGCCCTATTTTCATTCTTATTTTCATGGCACTGGCTGCATTCCATTGCTGACCTAATGGATGCCATGGTTGGCTGTCTCAAGTTGTTTTATCTCTTCAATCTGCTCCGCTAAACTGGGGATGAATCTTTCGAACTCTTCTACCAATGAAACTAGGGCCGCTGTAGCTTACTCAACTATTATAAGTTGCTTCCAAGGAAGGTCCCTTGCACCTTGCTACAACTATCATCCACAGTCATCTTTCTAGCTATTTGAGATTTATAAATAAGGCTGTTAACCTGTCTGGTAATGGAAAAGTGCTCCCACTACTCGAGACTGTGAATACCGTCTCTTTTGAATCATCCATGAAGATGTAAAATACCGTTACCCGCTAGCTGAGCTGAGAGTTCAGAAGAAATCCTTCTTGCTCCATCTGTGTATGCATATGGTGCAGTAATGTGCTTTACTTTGGTTTTCTGCATGCAAATTATCTTTATTCTTCCCCTTTTCTATTAAACCTACCATATCATTGAAAGGTGCTCCACATGTCCCGGAAATCCTGGGATAATGATAATGAAAACTTCCAGACTGTAACTGCTACTAATATGGACAATTTTTATGAACGCCCTTTTTTTCTCTTAACTCTGACTGGTGTTAGGACCTTGCCTTCCATATAAAATCTGGCACTTTCAAATTTTCAGCCAACATATCAAAACTGCCTGTTGTTTGTGACAATGGGATACTTCCTTTGATCCAAAATAATCATTGCCACCTCAATGCTCAGTCTCTCAAAGGTTTACTGCAATCGTATTTTAGACATTTTAAAAAGGTGTGTGTATTCTACTCTCTGCACTATGACACCAGCGACCCTGGTTCTTTTTCACGGTTTAAATCAGCCTCAAGCAATGGCATTTAGAACTAACGAGAGTAAGGTTGAAAGAAGTTGAAGACTCTTCATCTAGCATTAGAATTTTTTAGAGTCCTTCATTATTGATGGGGTGTATGAGAATTGAGTCTAACTTTAACCTTTAACTTTATGACTGTTCACTGTTGTAAAATGCATTTGTTGTGATTTATTTTTAGTTGTTTTATCAGGTCCTTAATTTTGGAATGATCGTATCTTCCGCGTTGATGATTTGGAAAGGGCTTATGGTTGTCACCGGAAGCGAGAGTCCAATAGTGGTTGTCCTTAGGTATGCAATTGGGGATTTCTGAAAGTCTATATTACTGGGAAGGTTATGGGCTTTAGTTAGCTTGTATATATTTTTGAGTTAGCTTGTCAACGATAAGATTTCAATTTGATAAAGTTTATTCATGATGATAAAAATCTTTAGGTGATGCGTTAGTGTGCGTGTAAATATTGAATATCTGGTTAAAAGAGGATTTTATCTCCTTGAGGGCTGTTTGTGAATTTTGATTCTATTTTTATTGGTCTTGTTCCAAGTTTATATTGCTAATCTCATTTCAGTGGCAGTATGGAACCAGCATTCTATAGAGGGGATTTACTATTTCTTACAAACGATAACAATCAACCTATTAGAGCTGGTGAAATCGTTGTTTTTAAAATTGAGGGTCGAGACATCCCTATTGTGCACAGAGTTATCAAAGTCCATGAAAAGTATGCTTTTAAATACCCGCTAGATATTTTACTTCAGATGTTGTGGATGCTGTGATGTTAAGTCATTTATGGCCTAGTTATTGTGCAATGCTGTTATAGATCTGCTCATTTTAAGACACTTGTTGATTGTTGTTGTGGTTAGGGGGTTCATATGCGTCTTTGCCTATTATCTGTGCTATTTTGCGTGTTTATTGTGGTTCAGGGAGAACGGTTATGTGAAATTCTTGACAAAAGGCGACAATAATAACGTCGATGACCGAGGACTGTATGCACCTGGTCAGCTGTGGTTGGAAAAAAAGGATGTTGTGGGAAGGGCGAATGGGTTTGTATAAATTTGTGTTGATTCTTATGTCTTTATACCTTTTGGTGAACCTATTGTATTGTAGTTGGAACAGTTTGAACGGATGCGAAAGTTCGAAGTAGCACTACATTGGTAATAACCTTCGGGGAAAATAAGAGCTTTTCATGTCAAGGCCTTTTTTGGACAAGCCAATGTCCTTTTCAACTTAAGCAAACAGAAGTCATAGGGCATTTATACGAAATAGGCGTAAATATGCCGATCGTTTAAAGATCAAGCGCTTAAAAACACTTAACGATAAACGTAATGCGCGCGGGGGTAGCGGACATCAACTGGGAATCAATCAAATGGTTATGGTACCATGACAACAAGGATACCTAGGTAAAGAAAAAAACAAAAGAAGAACATTGTTTGTCTATTGTTTGTCTAGTCTAACATGAGTTTGTCTAGACAGATAAAGTTAGAAGTGATTAACGTGGGTGTTAAGGTTAGGACTTTCCCAGTTGATAAACATAGCCTCTTCTAACTTCCTCTGGAAGTCAGTCAGTGCTTGATCTAAAATTGGGAAACACATTTCCAAGCATACATTCTTGCAATCACTTCCCTGTCAATGCTTCCATATGTGCGACTTTGTCCTTGCCTAAATGCTTTTCGACCCGTGTTGAAAAGTGTCTGGAGGTTTCTCCAAGGCATCTGGGATTACAGCCAGCACAAGTAAATTTATAAATAACCCCGGACCAAAAGCATTTAGGAAGGCAGCCCTTCGCACTAAATTAAGATGAAATTCTAAAGGAGATAAAGTGATTCTAACATGAACAGCCTTACGATACATGTTTACAATACGACAAACTTTTTTGTTGGTAAGGTCAGATATGAAATCCTAGCTTAAAGTATCTGGTAGAATATTTATCACTTTCAAATGGTCGAAGAAGCGCTAAATTCACAACAACATTCAGAAAAAAGACAACTCATTTAGTTTTCTAGGATATGTTTCGATCAGCCTTGATCGTTTCAACTAAAACGAAAAACTTACATCAAAATTGTTTAAATAAGAGAGCGTGAATACACTCAGCATCCGATAAGCAATTCCAGAAGGGACGACGGTACAAAGTTAATTATCAATTAATGATAAAAACATGACGGAATAACAACTGTACGCAAGCGCGAACAAAGTAGTAAGAACAAGGGAAGACAGAAAGAATATATCTATATAGAAAGAGTAAGCTAGATTGTGAAGTTGGGGCATTAAGGTCAGGTTTTATCCCTTGAATAAACATGAACACTATCAGTTCACGTCGGGGCTTCATCTAAAACAGAAAAACAGATCAGAACACTGGCGTTTCCAATCATCATTCGCTTGCAGTCATCATTTCCTTCCTCTTCTGCATCATGCGATGCAAATGAAAGACTTCGCGCATCTATTTATCAGGAATTCAGTATAATGGTTTGTCATTAGAATATCAGTAACATTATGAACGTCTGTTTGGAATCCGTGTCATCCGTGGAATCCAATTTTGTATGTGTAATTTTGTATTAAAACTATACTTTTAGTAATTGAACTAATATTAGAATTATTTTTTTACCTCCTTTAATATTTCCTCTTACTCTAGAGCCTTCCTAAATGCTTTAAATCCGTTGTTATTTATAAATCTACTTTAGCTGGCTGCAATGCCAGGCGCATTGGAGAAACCTCCAGACACTTCTCGAGGTGGCCGAAGACAATTTAATTTAAGACAAAGCCTCCTGCCTGAAGTTAACTGGTGCTAGATTTTTGGTTTAGCGTTAAAAAAAAGGCGTTTACGTTGGTGACATCAAAGATGTGCCGCACTTCATTTGTGACAGTAAATAGTCGATTGTGTTAACAGACTGGTGGAGCAAGGCACATGTAACGAAATTCGTCGTAACGCTGTAGTCACATAACGCTATGCCAGAGGCTGTGACTTCAAACTAGAGTGGAACACGTTTTGGAGTTTTCAAGTTGCTCATGAAATCCATCTAGTGCGCTGAACCCGGCGCAGGGGGAAATAGAGTGGAGAGTGTTTTTCAGCTTTTAAGTTGCTCTTCAAACGCGGCAGCTGCACTAAACGTATGAACACTGAACATATTTAATTGTTTTTTTTTTATGCCATCTATGCTTCTAATATAAGGTTTTTGTGTATGTCCGATATATTCCTTGAATTTACTGGTTTCAAACGAATAGTTTCAAGTAAAGTGTCCGTTCGCTTAATTAAGTCTTAAATGAATTCCGTATTAATTCTGTTTGTTATACGCTAAAGTGTACAGAATAACGTGATTTTAAAAGAAAGGAGTTTATTTTACTTCCTTGGCATAGCTCTTATGTCTATGGTTTAGGTTTCTGCCATATATTGGTATTGTCACTATCCTAATGAACGACTATCCAAAAATCAAGGTTAGTTGCTTGCTTCCTTGATACCTGCAAATTGGGATTTTTGACTTTTTTTTTTTTGAAAGTCCTGATCATTTTGTGCGGTACTGTTTACATTAAATTTTTAAATGCATGTATCTTTTGTATAGTTATATATATATATCTATGTAATGTGGTTATAGGTGTGAAAGATTATGAAATTATGTGATTATGTGCGCTTACTTTTGTGCTTCTCTTTAGTACCTGATACTTGCTGCTCTTGGCTTCTTCGTGCTTATACATAGAGAGTGAATCGTTCTGCATCTAGCGGTCAATATCGAAGAAAGTTGTAATTGTATAAAGGCAGCTGTTGTGAACTGTTACTTCTGGCTGCCGAATGTACGTACGTACGAAAGTATGCACCAAGAGATAAACCACAACGTTATATTCTTTCCCTTTGTCCTTAGTATTGTTCTCATTTGTTCCAATACGCCTGTTTGGAAGTTCTTGTCCCTGTATGGGTCTGTTATGTAGATTACTTGTTAAGTTCAGTCCGTGAAAGACTTAGTTCTGAAGTACGCATATTTAATTATTCTCAGGGTTCTTATGTTTTTCTCTTATTTTGAAGTGGATTTCCATTTTGGTCTTGGCATGCTTTAGCTAAGTTGAGTGTTTTTATTTTAATTTTTTCTTTTTTCCAAATGCACTACAGATAGTAGTATCCGTTACCGAGTGTTGACCTTTCTCTGAGAAGTTAAAATCTCGGTTGAAATTGAATTTGGTGAAGAGCCAGGAGTTTTCCCGGACGAGCAGTCCATCGATCGCTAGTTATGGCAAATGAAGCCAGTCGTCGGATGTTTGTTGAGCCTCTCGTGGATTTAAAGTGCTCTGCACGTGCCTTCAAAGGGAGCCTCGGAAGACTGGTCGATGCTCCAATGAACTTAAAACAGCGTACTGTTACCAGGGGACACTCGTCGTGAAGACGTTCTCATCGGGCGACGAAGTCGTACTGTGCTGGTTAGGTCTTCTTAGGAGCTTCGCCAAACAGGGTAGCCACAAGAATTTGTCACATACCCTTGCTTGCCCACCGACGGCCGCGTGGAGAAACTCCTAGTAGGTCGGCACAGCTCGGTACTTGGTTAATGTTTCGGAGCTTAGGAACAGGAAATTTAAAGAATGTATTGACGGGGACTCCAGGTGTTGTATTTTTTTCATGCCATCATGGTGTAAGAGGTAACTGCCCTTTTACCCTAAGCCTTCTGAAACATCTGAACGTTTTTTTTTTTAACGAAGTGCATTTGGAAGAGCGCCTTGTTGGGGGGGGGGGGTTATTGCTTCTCATTCTGTCGTGATGCTAGTGACAGTAATTTGGGTAAAGTTATTTGCAGATTTAATGTTTCTGCTGCTATAGTTGCATGATGATCATCTACGCAGCAGCTCGGAAAGATTCTCGTTCACCGCATGCGAGATCAGTCTTGACTGGATGGAGTAGATATTGCGGCTTCTCATTGTTTAAATGTGCTAGATTTGCTTTTTTCATGTCGTCCAGAGTAGGTGTAGAGCTGTGAGTAGAAGAGCAGAACAGGCACAAGATATATATATATATATATATATATATATATATATATATATATATATATATATATATATATGTATTTGTGTATTTTTGTATGTAATTGTGACTGCATATATTTCGTTGCTGAATTCGTTAGAACGAATTGTCACGAATCGGCGAATATGCGATGAATAACGAATTTACCGAAATTATTTTAGATTCCTAGCCGTTCTTGGATAATATCTTCCTTGTTGACTAGTTCCCTTCTCGTTTGCTATAAACTAAGTATCGTGCATTGCCTCTTGTATAGCTTGATGTCTCGCCGTTTGCTTTGTTCATCATTACCTGTCCTTTGCGTGTTTGTTGCAGAGGTAGAACTTGGATAGGGATTGAAGCTTGATATAGATCTGTTGCATTTCGCCACCACAAGATGGGCATCTCGTGCAAAAATTGTGGTGGCTCGGAAATCGACTTCGACCATGCGCGTGGCGATGCTGTCTGCGTCGGCTGCGGCTCTGTGGTTCAGGACCACTGCATCGTCAACGAAGTTGAATTTGCCGAAAACAGTGCCGGTGGTGCTTCCGTGATTGGCACGTTTGTGTCAAACGAAGGTACGGGGTTGGGAACGTGTCGCTCAACATGACTTGTTACCTTGTTGGTGCAATCTTGTCGTCGCATTAGACATTGTATTTTTTTTGTCACCCGGTCTTACTCGAAGTAATTGTTAGAGTGTTGCTTAGAGCCTTTTGGCTACGATCAAGTGTAGTTTGTGGTCACCTGGCCTTACAGGGAGTAGTTGTTAGAGTGTTACGGCCGTGACCAGCTATGCTGATAATCTTCTTGTAGGTAGCCACGGTTTCAGCGTTGGTCCAGGTGGCAAGTATGGCTTGGGGAAGGACCACCGACAAGCTATTCTGGACAATGGTAATTGTGACAGTCGATGAGCTTAGCGTTGGATTTTTCGCGGGCATTCTGAAACAGCGTTGGTTCTGCGAACGTATATGCAAGGGCAGGACGCTTTAAGGTGATTCAATATTTGAATGCTTATTTTTGCCTTGCTTCAGGTCCCGATAAGCTGGATGATTCTCTTTTCAGGACGGCGTATGATACAGAGCATTGGTAGCCAGCTGAAGTTGAGCGGTCACTGCATCGATGCTGCTTTCATGTTCTATAAGCTGGCCGTAAGCAAGCGCTTGACACCTGGTCGACGCACCATACACACGATAGGAGCTTGTATATACCTCGTGACGCGGACCGAGCAAACGTCGCGTATCCTCTTCAAGAGCTTGTAAATGTTGTGCGCTGGTTGTGGGTAAACCTGCGGGTCGCTTCGTGTTGTGGGCTGTGACTTGAGCGGGTCTCTTCAGCCTCTTATTCAAAACGTGTCCTTCATGGAGAGTGTTCATCACTCTCGCTCAGTATAACCGTTTGTCGTTCTTACACGCGATGGAATTTGACGCTGAGTCTTGGTTCATCGCTGCCTGTGTAGGTAGCGGGAAAAGTGTCGAGTTGTCTTTGATTTTCGGGGAATTTCCATCCATTGCGCCAGCGTACTTTCGGTTCATTGTGAGGTGATGATGCCGAATTAGTGAGATGCAATAGAATTGGCGTGCGTGGATAGGTGTTAGCGAGTGTTGGCGTGAGCTTATGTAGTCTACGTTTGACTTGCGTTTTTCCTGGCGAATAGGATTTTTCTTGACCCTCACATTAGATATGTTGCTCGATGTATGCGATGCCATTCAGGTAATTATAGCAACGGGGATTTCGTTGTGCGCGTGCTGTTAACATGTGCATCTCATTTCGCGAACGCTAGGGATAGAATTTTATAGTTTTTCTTGTGACGTGCTTGTTTTAATTGAGTGTGTTGTTATGTATGTGCGTAATGTCATGTCATGATATGCATTTCAGTTTGTATTATGTATCTATGCGTTTATCTATGCGTGTATGTATGTATGTATGTATGTATGTATGTATGTATGTATGTATGTATGTATGTATGTATGTATGTATGT
>QQSS02213671.1:0-11232 GCA_003687565.2 Craspedacusta sowerbii
TATATATATATATATATATACATACATATATTCGATGATTTATAGAGTCTGATGATTTATAGAGTGCTTGGTTGGCTACGGGATAAATATTATGTATTACTATGTATACGACGCTTGAGTGACCTTGGTGCTTATTTGGCTAGTTTACTTATATCTATAGTCCTAAACAGATTCTTACTAAGCTGTGGTGCTTGTTTTGCTTGACGAGCGGTCTTATAGTGTTAATGATGCGTTTACTAGTTTTGATGCTGGCAATTGCTGATCCCTCGCTTTTTTCTGCTCTGATGATATGAATATTACTCTCCTTTGACTTTATGCTCACAATTTATGAAACGATTGAACATCTGGATTTGCATTTGATTGCATTCGCTGAGCCTTTTTATTTTTTAAGTTGATTTTATTTAACGAAATGGCTGGGTACAAAGTTACGAGTTCCTTAGAAGATATAGATCCGAGGTTGGGGATTCCATTACATGATTTAATAAGCTGATAAGTGGTGCATATGCAATTAAACAAATAATATTTCATACTAAGCTAGAATATTAATGATGTTTATTAGTAATTGAGGCATAGACCCTTAAGCCAGGATTCAAGGTTACATGCTCAAACTGATTAGCCATGGGTACAGAGGATGTCTTCTTCACCATAAAATGAATATGTAATATTGTATATCATAATGAAAATGATCATAAGGCATATCCTTAGTCTACAAATTAGACATAGAACAATTGTGAACTATTGTGCAAACAAAAGAAAAACCGACCAAACAAATAAAATAACTAAATAAATAAATTAAAAATTTTAGCAGTTTATAATCTATTTAATATATGGTGATTTTGCAGAAATTTGTAATTTGTGTTCATGGAGAAAAAGAGATTGTTGTTGTTGTTGTTGTTGTTGTTGTTGTCGTTGTTGTTGTAACACTAAAACATTCTGAAAATTACTAATGGCGCAACAGGTGACGCTACAGGTTTGTAATTAAAACAAACAAACATAGTTAACATATGACATATAAAAACACACTAAATAAGAACAAAAATAAACAAATAAACAAAATTAAACAAAAACCTTTTAACAAAAACATATAACAAAGATTAGCATAAACAAATAAAATACCAGTGACGGTTAAAGTTGCTTTAGCTGAGAGCGTGACATCGTAATTGTCATTCACAACACACTCAAATTCACCGCTGTCGTCGATCCTTGCAGCCAGTATCTTCAAATCGTTGTTTTCCAGCAGCAAGATGCGATCAGAGTCGGTGCGAAACACGCCGTGCTTATACAAAGTCCGATGGCGGTCACTCTTCCTCCACCAAACTTGCGGTTCCCACCCACCGGTGATGCTACACTCCAGAGTAACGTTACTACCACCAGGCACTTTGATGTCCGTGGGCTGACGAACGAATGCTGGTTTACCTAAAGCACATCTCAAAGTTAAGCATAGGTTCTTATATAGTTTACGTCACCCGATAAATCGTGCCCAGAAAAAAATCAGAAACTATGTATATATATATATATATATATATATATATATATATATATATATATAACCTTATTCTGCAAATGGATAAGTTGCGACACCTGAAATAATGGGTAACTTTTCCTATAGTGAATTAGGTTCTCGCAGGCTACTTAAAATCTAGCGCAACGGGTGCCTCTGAATATGCTAGTACAAAATAATGCTACAACAGAAAAAACCTACTGTAAACAGTTAGGTTCATAGCCTTTTCAACGAATCCGGCGTCATTGCTAGCCGTGCATTTGTAGCTGCCAGAGTCACGTAGAACTGCATTTCGGATCATATATTCCCCCGTCGGAGTGATCTGAATGCGATCCTTGTCAGGGGGCACTCCAATAATCTTTTCCCACTCTCGCTTCGGTTGTGGTTCAAACATGGACTCGCAATACAACGAGACCGTGTCACCAGCAAAAGCCCGAACCAACGGCGAAGAATCGTGAAGTCGAGGCGGTGGAACTAAAGAGTTCGAGCACATTCTTTTTAAATAAGTAAAAAAATATAAACAAGCGACCAACAAAAAATTCGGGCATATAAAAATTTGAATTCTCCCTCCCCGCTCCAAACAAAGGTAATTGCAGGACGTTGAGTGCACCAAACATCATCTGAAACTTACTGAATACGTTTAGAGATCCTGACTTCGATTCTCGTGAGCCAAGTTCGTTCTCAGCTAGGCAAGCGTACAATCCTCTGTCACTGTACAGGACATTGCCGATTCGCAGCACAGAGTCACCAGTAGTATCAACATATATCACAATATCATCCCTTTTCTTAACTGGCGAACCATCTTTGTACCACGAGATTATAAGGGGCGGATATGCTCCAGGCGGCATGCATTTAATCAGGGCAAAACTCATGACGGTCGTGTTCACATCTGCTGGATCTGCGCGAAACTTTGTCTCCAGATCTAGAAGAACAATAAGATGATCAAAAGTCACTATTGTTTTTAATATAAAATAATACATAAACACAATATCATTAAAATCCACTAATTTTCACTATAAAATAACATAAAAACATAATTCAAATGAATAAAAAAACATCAAGCAGATATAAAATAAAATACCATGAAATTTTAAATACCAAATAAACACGAATACATCGAAAGTAAACCAAACTAATGTGACCGCCATCAGAAACGCCATTCAAGCCAGTATACAATTTTCCTAGCAGATCTGGATACCGGTCTCTACCATACTAACATTCCTCATCTCTCAACACACCGACCCAACAAACTAGCATTAACTGCGGCCTTAACCCCCCCCCCCCTCCCAGTTAGCTCTCTAGCATTTAAAATCAACAGAAAAGAAACGAGTGAGGTACGTCAGCTAATATAGACAGCAACCCAACCTCACTATGTATACCAAAGTTCACTACAAAATGTGCGGTTCCAACATTCACGTTTCGTCTCAACATGCACCGTACTTCATTTTGCAAATTACGAAAATGGCATAGTCATGCACATCTTTGCATCTACCTCATACCTGGAAAACTCTTCAGTATACAAGTTAGACACTAGCTGGCTAGATACTGGATTGATTAAACTTTTGCCCTCAGCGCAGTGCCAGAGAATAATGTGAAAAGTGTCGTGATTTTCTGGAACACAGCAATCATGGATAAAGTTTCAAATTGAAAACCTGTCCACCCGTTCATCAAACTCATACGTGCAGCTTCCTCTAGCAAAGGCTTGGCCATCAAGCGCACATAACGAAGTTGCCAAGTTTACCAGCAACCGGTAGCTTTCAAACACCCGGTTGACTCCGGGAGCCAAAGGAGAAGAAAACTTGAAAAATTACCTCCACATTAGCAACTTCCTTCAACACATTGAACTGGGTAATGTCCATTTAGAAGGCATCAAGAAACCCGTCAAATTCTGCTTAAATGGTAGACTACAATTGATGAGATGATAGGAAGGGACGACAGACAAACTAGTATAGGTTCCTGTAGAATTTAGGGCTAATATGATGCAAAGACTAGTCCAAACAAGATAACCATGAGAAACTTTCCAATATCCTGGTCAGAATGTTCAATTAGACTCTGTGACACCACCTGAATGCAAAACATTATTACGGTTTACCAATTTAATAGAGACAGCAGATGTCATAAACCACAGGCAACTTTACATCCATGGATAATTTCATTTTTATAAAGGCATCACATAGCTTAACCCATGCCATGAGAATTATGGTTATTGAGTAGCAGAGGCCAGCGGATGGCCAATCAAAGAAGGTAAAACAATATGAAGCATTCTAGCCACAAAAAAATGAACTTATACAGGTTGTGTCACCCATTTCATTTTTTTGGTCAATCACTTGAACTTTGAATATCCATGATCAATGTGCTCTGCACCAGGCAACATTTTGCAGCTGCTATAAATATACATTAACAGTTTATACAAACGAATCTGATCCCTTCCCATATGTTCATGATAAATTCATTTAAAAAGTCTTTAGAACATGTTCCTGAACTGGCATGGTCTAGGTATGGCCATGCATATTTCAATCAGCCTCAGTTAATAGCTGAAATAAATAAATCAACTCCTAACTACGGAAACCCCTGCTAACTTTTACTCTATGCTCCAATTTTAGCAGCACAACCAGATAAAAATATTAAACGAATGCAATCTGAAGGTTTGATGAGAAAGAAACAATTCAAACAAAGAAGGTATCCAAATGTAATTTCTCATCATTAAATGGTATTCAACTCGAATATAAAACTTTTATCTCTTAAAACATTGCCTTACGTTTCACATTAACTTTCACTTTCCTGCTGAATTCAGTTTCATAAGAATTAGTTGCGATGCATTGATATTCACCAACATCCCTGTCAAGTGAAGCTTTCGGTATAACAAGTGAATCATCAGGCATCTGAACAACTTCATCTGCAACAAAGGTCACTCGATTTGTGTTCTTGTACCAAATAACAGTGGGAAGTGGCTGTCCGGTAGTTTCACATTTCAACTGAATACGCTCCCCCGGAAACACAGCAACATCTTCAGGTGGGGTAACAATCAAAATCTTTTTCCCTAAAAAATAAAAGGTAAATACAAAAGCTAATAAGGCATTAATATTACAACATAATCCAACATTGGAAAATTTATAGAAACAAGACTTTCATGATAAACAAACAAATAAAACTACTCACAAGACCTGAAGGAAAAAAAACGAAAGCTTTCACATTTTGCAAAATACGAAAAGAAAAAATTGTGTCACAAGTATAAAAGTAGATATTCATCACTAACTGGGCACAAGGCCACCAAAAAATGAAAGAAATGCTAACCAGTTCAGAAAATTGATTGATTTGAAAAAAATTAATGGTACAAATTTATTATAAAAGTCATGCTTGCTTGGTTATAGCGTGCTTTGGCAAGCACCATTTAAAATTAGAATGACCAACATAAATCTTGAAACAAACACGTCCTTACTGAAACTTTATTATTTATTGTAATTAATCATACCATTGCCAACAGGAACAGACTTGCCATGTAAAAAAAGGACAAACAGGAGGAGAGCTGTTCTTCCACTGGTCAATTTAAGTGGAACTTTGCAAAATTTACAGATTTAACAAGCTATTTAAAAATAAGCATACCAATAGTGGCAAAGTACTTAAAGGGAGCTGAAGAAGTAACAAGAACTCAAGAAAATGCAATTCAACTTGACACAAAACTCGAAATTATATTATAACAACAACATCAGAAGTAAGAGACTAAATGCGTAACACTACCAGAACTTACTTGTAGCCGCAGTTACATGCCCAAAATCCAAAGTTACCAACAAAACTACCAGAAGAATTTGTCTGACCATCTTGAGCTAATGACTATAACTATCTTGATTACAAGATAATAGGACCATACTTGAAATCTACAACAGTGATAATTTAAAATAACAAATTGGGTACATTAAATACCCAACCTTATGGAAACTTAAACTAAAATTAACTTCCTTTATCTCTTCCAATATGAAAGACTCAACCATAAGACTAAGTCAATTATTTAGTAAAACAGATGCAACAGAATTATTAAGTAAACATGTTGTCATCACCTAAATTGTATAATAATGCATATAGGTTACACTAAGTTAGCCAAAACGTTATTCATGACATAAACAATTAGGCATCTAACATTGTCCATTATAACTTAGACTTACTGAATAAATTGAAAACCAAGTAGGATCTGATAAATTAAACAGCAAAAAAAGAAAAAAATGAAATTAAGATAGAATAAAGCTAATAATTTTTGTGATGTTTTAGTTTTTTCTTGAACCATCTTCAGACTTTAAAAAGGTTAAGAGGATGGCAAACTAATGGAGTTAGTCAAAGTATGATATGTATAAGAATTAATTTTTACTCATGCAAGCTGCCTTATTCACAACTGAGAGTTTTCATTGGTCATTTATCAGCTCATAGTTCAAATATGAGCATGGGGTGCAAGATTTCGGGCTAGACTAGCGTTGAATAATTTTCCTAACACAAATAGGGGCTGAAATTTTTAATTCTTCACAGCTGGGCTTGATACATCCTTAGTGACAGTGACGACTGTGATACTAACCATAATGTCCAAACTTTGATAACTTGAAGCATACGCTAAGCTGCAATTAATGGTTAAAGAAAGTAATCACAAGATACCTTTCTTACCTTTTAGGATACTACGTGAAACGTCAACAATTTAGTCTACTCTGATCATTACGAAAGAATGGTCAAATGGCCAATCATCAGTAATACCATAACATAGGATAGAATAGTGATAAATGTTTAAGAAAAACCTATCTTGGCAGAAATTAATGCAGTACGGAGCGATATTCTCGTTACCAAGCAGTAACACATTCATGTGCGCCACTTCAATAAAACCGCTCGTTCGACAAATTAAAATTTATCGACTTCAGGAATAACATCATCGGCCTTCTCTGCAAATCCGGTGAACAGTGTTCATTGATTACACAGGTTCTTCGAAAACAAAGATGGCAGTCGCAAAATGATTTCAAACGGCTGTAATTCTTGCCCAGGCTACCCAGTGCACGGTTTGTCTCGCCCACATCAGTCGAAGATGAATAGGTTCTCGATAAAATCAAGTTCTTATCCGAACCAGTTCCTACGTTGCTTTGTCGTAATAACCAAATCAAAATTGTTCTGGTAAATAGTTATATATAATATGTATATATAATAATATATATAATAATATAATATATATATATATATATTAATAGTAATAGTTCAATAAACTTTAGAGCTTTAACTAAATAAAAAAGTAGGAGATGTATCAACAACAACAACAACAACAACAGCAGCAACAACACAACAACAACAACAACAACAACACCAACAGCAACAAAAAAACTCACTTGTTACTGACAACAACATTCGAATCAATAAGAATGTAATTTTGAATGTTTTGATCGTGATCGTGCCAATATAGTGCCGTTTGTTTCTGACAAGTGCAATATGGGAAGCGTTTGATTTATTGTAGGTGTTGCTATGACTAAACTGAATGATAGAACTCCTACTTTATCATGAAGTTAGCTGCATAGTTTGTTGGAAAAACCAGGTAATTTGCCGAAACATGTCTAAATCGAGCAAGGTGTTCTTTCTGCATTGCAAGTTTTCGCAGCCGTTTTGACCAACAAATCATGTTCCTTACTGTTTTTTAAGCAATGCAATAACGATATCAACGAACCCTACTAAATACTCATCCATCATCAAATAGATGTACCAGTTCTACGATCAAGTTCCTACATGTAAAGCATTTTCATATATTGCCTAATAGACCATACTTTTTCGTCAGATATTTACCTCTGTAATTGAGTTCATATCCTGAAGTATTCAATCAAATTATTCGTGTGGTTGAAGCTTGTTCGCAATCCGCATGTTCGGCTGTCCCTCGATAATCTTTGGAGGATTTTGTGTTATAGGATTATAGTATCTGCATGTCTCTCAGTTATAATTAATTTCTAACACAGTAACGAAACGCTGTAAAACAAAGCTCTGGTGTATTAAGTTTCCGATGCCAAACCTTGTTGCCTTTGTTCGCGCTAATCATACGATGTCTGAGAACATGACAATAAAAAAGTTTTAGCGTTTGATAGGTCATTCTGAGTACTTTTGCTGACACTGCCAGCGTGATTATTTTGTATTTCGGTGATGAGTTGGAGATCGTATACGAGGCATCTGGAAGTAAGATCAGAAACAAGTGGCCTAACATAAGTAGATCCCTTAACATGAGAGAAGTAGTTGTTCAGTGCAAGCTAAAAAAATTGCTGTTTTAGGGCCAAGCTTGATAACATGGAAATGGCAAAATGCACTTATAGATATTTAAAAGGAGCAATGACAATCGTGTTCTTATGGCATTTGACTGCATCCTTTCTTTCATGTTCATTTGCGTTGCTTCTTATGTGAGTATTTTTTATTTATTTATGACGTTTTTGGTACAAAAATTATCTGTGGCGAACCTTGTCAGAAAGAACTATTTCTTTCATAAAAGACTTTTCACTTATCTTAGCCATATGCAAAAACATTAAGCTCTGCAATCCATTTGATTTAATTGATTTCGAACACCGCTGCCAAATACTTGACAAAAGTTCTACCGATGTTATCAACGATGCATGTTTTGTGTCGCATTTAAATCTAACACGATCTCAAATTAGAGCTGCACTTTTTTTGCTTGTTGTTATCACTAGGGGCCATTATGTAGTTTTCACCACAACCCATTCACATCGATGCCGTTTGTTAATATTAAAGATGAATGCTTTAAGGATTTCTTTCGCTTTTAAAACCTTTCTGGTTATTGATGGGAAATGGAAGATCAATCTTTTTGTCTCCTCTGACATTGCTATTGATTGTAATGCACATTTGATCTTGCTCGATTATGTGAAACGTGGCATTGCATGATCAAATCGTATCCGAAAGAATCATAAGGTGACTCATAAAGTTCCAATACGACTGCATTTATTGGAATACTAGAAATCCTCTGCAGCCGGGGCTAAAATGTCCGAGGATGCCGCCTTATTCAAGTTATCGAAGTACAAATTCATTAGAGACCAAAACAAAGTGTAAAAGAAGTGTAGGAGTTTAAGTATGTAATACAAGAACAAAGCTAATAAAACGTAAGAAAAAACGAAGGAAAGTAGGAAACAAGCACCTGTTAAAGAACGCATCAAGTTTGAAGAAAAAATTCTCTCTTATTATCACTGCCGTCCTTAATAGCTATAAATTATATCCGAGATTCTTCTATGCAGCAAGCGACTCATGGTTTAGGGGAAAATAATGAATTGAGAATCATACCAGCTGCATGAAACGGTATTTGAGGAACAAAGTTACCTTATACCTCCAGCATTGAGTCTATTAGTCTTACTTGATCAGGTTCAGTAGTCAAAAGCTAGAAGAAAACATCCACTGAAAAAAACAACAACAAAGAAATCTATGAACCAAGTCTTGACCAAACGAACTTGTAAACAACTGAACTCCGTCAAAATTCTAATACCCCTTATCATGGCAATTATCGCATCTGCGTAGAACAAGGCTCGCAAATATAGTGAAAGCCTCTCTTAACGTGTAAGTGCTGTCAAAATAAATCAAATTAAATCCAATCACATATTATGAGAACTAATAGAAAACGTGCAGGTATTATATAACATAAAATAAAATAAAATTAGCATGTTTACACAAAAGTAGCTAGAAACAAGAGATTTGATATAAAATTTAAAAACTTATATATCATATATTAATATAAAATTGCATACTTAAAAAAGGGAGTTTTTAAAAATTAGTCTTGATGATTACTTGAATTTGTTTCCTCCTTATGCACCCCTGGAGGAGGAAGTGACCTTAAACGTTACGCAAATCGCCGATGTATCGCACATTTCGCAATAATGAGCTTATCACTCTCTTACGTCTTCTCTTTCAGTCCAACGACATTTTCCAAGTTCCCCAAACGCATATTTGCTACATGCACACAATTAATGGCGAAATAGGTCCACTGCGTTGTTGTTTTCTTGCCATTTTGCTTTGGAGATCTTCCATGATTCAGCCAAACCGACATGTTCCAAGTCGTCACCGTGCATACTGGTTCTATGCAAACAATAACTGATGACATGGTCTTACTGCGTTGTTGAGAATCAACGATGTCTGTTCGCCTTACATGTGCCACAAACACCGTCAGAGTCGCTTGGGCTAAACTCAAAGGACTCTTACCTTGCATATTCTTTGCTTAACCTATTTTCATATATTCCCAACCGGCTTTCAGCGCTCTTTTGGTAATGCTCCTTGAAACAGTTCTTGCTTTCTCGGAGATCCGTGTCATGTATGAAACTTGGAGTAAAAGTAAATACTTGTCCTTGCTAAAGTGCTTTAATTTTGAATTGCTGAATACGGCGCACACATGCTGGAAGAAAAAAGATCGCTTTGTACGTTAACGCAATCAACAACAACAATTAGAAAAGCAGCACGTAAGACAAACGATGCCAGGGAGAGCAGGGAACATATGGGTATAATTGCCTTCTGAATTAAAGCACATAGTACATTGCGAAATCGGAAATTTGAAGCTGTTTACTAATTTTTCCCGGTTACGCTAGATTTTAATTTTGTAAACTAGAACATCTTTTTTTAAATTTAATTTCGATACGTCAATTTTCATCACCGAGCATGAATGAATACGACAATTAAGTCTGAAATCCAAATCGAAATGGCGCCTAAGCCGACCGGAGTCTAGTTATGTTGAATTATTTACATTGCTGTTACATCTGACTTTTTCTCATCATTTACCTGCCAAACTCGCAATGGCAGACTGATTGGTGTGTGATTTGGGAGTTAGGGGGCGGGGGGTGGACGTGAGTCAGAGATCTACTGCCGGGTAGACACAGACGTCACATGCTGATCTGGCAAATCATATAAAGCCCATTTTCTCGATCAATACAATATTTCGTTTCATGCTATAAAGGCTGCACGCCAGGATACTTAAATCAATCGTCTTCGAACTTTTTTTTCCCATTTCATAGAAAGCTTCAAGTGCTTGAGGATTGCTCGAGCTTGTTACGGAAAGGCTTAGGGTTAGGGTCAGGGTTTGGGTTACAGTCAGAATTAGCCAAAATAAATAAATAAACAACATGCGAGCCAAAGCTACTCCATCAGTAGCAACCGATTACCATCCTGTAACCATAAGCGCAGCAAGATCGCATTATATCAAACGTTTATTGATGCGTAAATGGTAGATTTATACCCTCTAATGCCCACCAAGGGCAGCGGGAATACCCTTTCTTGAACTTGATACAATGAAATCACTTAATCAATATTCATAGGCTTTCCAACGACTTGCATTGTCATCATTCAAAACAGAAGAATGCAAAATTCGAAGCAAAATTTTCAAACAGAGCCAGTCTGTTTGGAAAACCTGGTTTTACCTTTAAAGCCAACAGCACGCTTGACATCAGGCGTGGTCTTCAACGAAGGCCACGCATCAGCTAAGAAATCAGTATCGTATAGAAGTCGTGACGAGTGTGCCTCCTCTCCCAAACAGAAGCAGTTACGCACGCTTTGCGTTCCAGTAATGCGTTATGTCGGAATTCTGGACCCTTCTCAAATCATATTCAATGTAGACTATTAAATCTGTCTGTAACATTAACCCGCCTTATTATCAAGGTAATCCTGCTTGCATGTGTGTGTGTGTGTTTGTGTGTGTGTGTTTGTGTGTGTGTGTGTGTGTGTGTGTGTGTGTGTGTGTGTGTGTGTGT
>QQSS02213682.1:0-11231 GCA_003687565.2 Craspedacusta sowerbii
TATTATATTATATTATATTATATTATATTATATTATATTATATTATATTATATTATATTATATTGTATTGTATTATAGTATATTATATTATTTCGAGGATGCGAGGCGTGCCGACGCACGCTGCCAAGCTCTATAGTTCTACTTAAAATTTGTGTTGATCGAGCTATTGGCGATCTTCCTGGCGTAAGAGAATACAAGCTGCGAAAGGAATATTTCGGGACAATGAGGGGATTTTCTATGATTGCTCTCCTTGCGGTACTCGTAGTTTGCACATTCTGCAATAGAAGTTTCGCATCAGCGGCCGGTCGCAATCGACCTACGTGGCGATGCAAATCGAAGTTCAGCAACGTCGGAGGGTCATGCTTTTTTTCCACCGATTCTGCAAGCTCAAAGCAACAAACCTGCTCCGATGTGTACTTGCGGCAAGAAATATAAAGGCGCACTCGGACTTAGAGCTTATCAGCGATCATGTTGAACAATGAGAACGTTCGAAAGCCAATCACGCGAGGAGATTGAGCATATGCCGTATTCGGAAGACAAAGACTTAGTAATCGATGAGGTGGATCTTGGTGCTATCATCAAGACCAGTCCTCAGCAAAAACAGGGGGTAATGCTTCCAACAAAAGCCGAAGATTGGGACATTGCTAACACGTAATTCCACCCGAACCTTCCGTGCAATAATTCTAAAAAAAAAAAAAAAAACTGGACGAGGCCCCTCAAAAATTCAACGACACAGTTTACATTTATTTTGTCCAATACTATGGAAAACGAGAAAGCTCCTTTGAAGCAACTCAGGATCAGCGGAAAAAAGTATGATACGTATACGGAGAATCAACTTACGAAGGAACTCAAAAGAACGAAAGAAAACCATTCACATTCAAACGAAATAAAAATTGTTGCTAAACATCTTCGAAAGAAACTGGCTGCTGACAGCTTTGTCTACGATATTGCCACAACCGACCATGAGAAAGAAATAATGTCTAACGTCTGGAGTTACTGCAAAAAGTTCTTGGAAAAAACGACGCAAGTATTCCCGAAATTTTCGAAGGAAATCTGCGTAAGATTTTTCTGCAACTCATTCTCTGGACAGTCAGTTCAAGAGCATCGCATGGTTCCTGCATGGATCCCAGCGCTGCCACAATCAACCGTGCCGTCTAGACTGAATACCTCATCAAACAAAGAAGTTTGCAAAATTATTAGCTACATGAAAATGTCAGGATCTCCATGTCCCTTAGACCAAATTTCCGTAATTTGTCTTAAACGCTGCGCGTACCTACGAACTTACGTGACGTTTTGTGCTCCCATGCCTGGTCTGAGAAAGCCTTACCATCACCATGGCGCAAAGCGATCAGTATACTTACATTTAAGCAAGGAGATGGCATAAACCCAGCAAGCTTCAGAGCCAGTTTGTCTGAAAGGTTTTCGTAATGGAATATACACCTTCTTGCTCGAGACAACAACAACAACAATGTATATTTGCCCTCTGATTACATCAGCATCGTGAGAAGAGTCAAAAGGGCTTGTAAAAGAAAACGTAAAGAGAGGATGGGAGGTCGCCTCATAGCAGAGCTAATAAACAGGGACCACACATTACATCTAAGAAATGACATGCGTTGCAAGACGTACTAGAAGCATCAGGCAATTCTATGTGGTAGCTGTTGGGTAGTTAGTGATTGCAAGGTGTACTAGGAGATTTGGGCAAATCTATTAGGTAGTTGTTGATGTACCAGTGTTAAGAATTCTGCCGAATGCTTGCAGTACAATAACGCTCGAGAATGGATATGCAGAGAGCCACGTTCAAAAAAGTTTTTTTCCGGGGTTAAGTGGGACTTTCGAACATCTAGCAGCAATGAGCGATATCATATACCAAGCTAGGATGAAGCAACGCAGTTTGATCACCCTTTTACATCTGAAAAAACGCTTTCGGAGAAGTGAGCCACGATAGCATAAAATCTGTTCTTGATTACCATCACGTCCCGAAAGAAATCTCAGAAATTCGCACGTGGATGTACGGAATTTTAGCGCACTTATAGCAACAAATACCTTCGTTACAGGATTTACAAAAAGAGAGTTCTTCAAGGAGACTGCCTGAGTCCACTAATCTTCAACATGTTCATGAATACTTTCGTCCAGTATATTCGTCTCCCGCAGTTTGAACAATACTGATACCGCTTCTCCCATCTATATGCTAATCACCACTGGTTGCAGTTTGCCGACGACGCAGCCGCAGTAACTAGTGTGGAGTCAACTCTACTAGATGCGTTCTCGTGATGGTGCTCCTGGAGCAAAATTACAATTCGCGTTGATCAATGTCACTCGTTCGGGATGAGGATGGTCGGGAAGGCAGCGAGCAGGTCAAACCAAACCTACTTATAAACAACCAACGAATTCGTCCCCTTAAAATTGATGAAGTTCTCACGTACTTGGGTAGACACTTCGACTTCCAAATGACGAGCGAGAAACACAAGTCCAAACTTATCTTGGAAACCACCAGAACCTCGGGAAAGATCTCAGAGCTACCATTACATCCGCGATTTAAGATCCAGCTATACCAAATGTACTTCCTGTCTTGAATAAGCTGGGACTTAACTATATCGGACGTTTCTCAAACCTGGGTAAAGCAGGCCGTAGATAATATAGTCAACAACTACATCCGTTTATGGCTACATATACCAGTTTGTGGAACACTAAATATTGTAACCCTTCGAGAAGCAGATACGGCCTCAACATCACTCTACCGTCAACCAGGTTTATGCAGTGCCAAGTATCATACAGAAGCAATTTGAAAAATTCGAAAAACAAGGACATTATCGATACTCACCACTCTCCAAGCAACGGAAAAAACATCCGATGGATACACAACAACAAAACAAGGAACCAAAGAAATGCGCGCCATGACGGAGAAGAGGATAAATACGGAACTTTTGTCTCAGTCGCTAGTAACTAAATCCATTTGGGCCTAGGTTCTTAACAACTGGTACCGATTATTGGAAAGCATGCCCCCTAGCATACACAACTTTTCAATCCGATATTTGAATAATACTCTGCCCAACAGGAGCAACATAGTCCGATAGGGATCAGGTACATCAATTCTTTGTGACTTCTGCCCCGACGAACAAACACTCGGACACGGAGTTGGTGCTTGCCCAGCCGCGCTAAAGGATGGAAAGTATACCTGGAGACACAATTCAGTCCTAATAAGCTTTGCACGAGCCTGTGCGGCCTTAAAGACCTGAAGGTATATGCAGATCTTGAAGGAGCTGAGTTTGCACCACCGTCAAGTATATCAGGAGATGACCTTCGTCGGGACCTAATTGCAATTCGCGAAAAAACGGGGTTCGTGATGGAATTGACCGTAGGCTTTAAACCCAAATCTTCAAAAAACACGCAGAGAGAAAGCGTGAAAAGTACAAGGACTTGCTTAAGAAAGAACAGGAAAAAGCTTTGTTTCTGAACTTATCAATTGGTGCACTCGGAACGATAGCAAACGACGCGTGGAACTACAAAGGCTTGATGAAAGATATTGGATTAAGCGAACAAGAGTCACAGAGGCTGATAAGGAAACTCATGAACATTACCATAAGATCGACTTTCTACATACATCTTCTGCAGGTACGATCACGAATGGACAGAACCAAAACTTTTACATTGGTAGCTCGATCAAAGCTGAACTGGCATACCTGCATAGCGAGTGCCAGACACAGATCACTAGTTGTATTAAATCACGCTATGTGTAATGAAATATACGCTTGAATTTTAAAAAATATATTATATTATACTATGTTATATTATATTAAATTACATTAATAACCAGTTTTGACTTCCAAAAATGAATGGAGAATCAGCGAATCATTCACAAATAACGAGCCATACTTGATTCAAGTTTGGAGCTGTGACTCGAGCAAATTTGTCCCGCGTTCCATTCGGGAAAGCACGAACACAAAGTTGCTGCGTGTTCCCTCCATGAATACTCCTCCTTGCAGTAGAGGCACTGGCAGATGATCTTGAAACACTGGACGCTAAATAATCACAGCACAAAGCCAGGCCGAATATCAATGTCAAAATTACATCAGCGTTATATCACAAAACCCAAACATTTTGATAAATTTACCTTCTAAAATTAGTAGAACAGCCTCATGCAATGTAGCCAAGATTAAGATGAGTTTGGCTGTATATATGAAGGTACACAAAACTAATAGTTAAAACACTTAATATATTTTGACAAAACAGGGAAGGAACCTTAGACTAAATTTTAAATTTTTTTTTTCGGGTGGCATAAATCAGGTCGCATTTCACCTTTCAAGTACTCCCAAAGAATGCCTTATCAATCATAGGAACAGGGAAAATAATATTGAAAGCTCTCTTTCTCTACCCCTATCGTTCTGTCTATTTTCTAAAACTACCATCAATCAATTTTGAAATGGCATATCAAAGCATGGTACGGGGGCTCTTAAGAGCCCTCTTTCCAATTGTATCACATGTTTTGAAAACTTTTCCCAAAATTTTTATGTGCACTTTTGGGAAAAGAGATTATTGTTGTCGTTGTTGTTGTTGTTGTTATTGTTGCTGTTGTTGTTGTTGTTGTTGTTGCTGTTGTAGATTATCCAAGCATTTCTATTCGTCTTATAAAACATAGTGCCATGTCAAATACTGCTCCAGCAGCATGAGGACAAAGTCCAATAATATCCAAATCAACAAAAATGATTAAATGATGACCAAAAAAATATCTCCGCGAAGAGAGTTCATCAGGCCACCTACCAGAGAAGGACATAGAAGAATTCAGGTCCTCAACCACAGGCATATGTCCATATCTACCCCAGTCGAAACAAAAGCAAAGAATAATGAATTGAACCAATCATGATGCTTGCATAACAACCAAATTCAAGACTAAATTTTGGAGTATAGGGTCTGTTACATAGACACAAAATAGAAGCTAATACATTTGTAAAAGCAAACTAGCCTACCAAACAATTGCAAGGCACTTACACATAGTGATAAACAGGGGCAGACTGCGGCCGCTTCTTTTTCTTTTTGCCTGAAGGTGGGCGAGGCACAAGTCCACCATATCCAACAGCAGTCTTAGTTGCAAGAGGAGTCCACAAAAACTGTGTGTGCCCTCCTTCTTCATTCACAATTCCAGATTTGCCTTTTTCCAGAACGCTGGAGCCATGTACAGAGTGAGAATAATTTGCCTGCAATGCATATGGACTCCGAGTGTTTGCATTGCTGAAAACATCAAGAAATTTCAAAAAAAGCTCTGCTCTCCTTTAGGATTAACTTTAAATGCAGATTTTTAAATCTTCTCTATCCACCAGAATCTTTCACACAAAAAACGTGTAAACCCTACTTTTGCTAAACTTACATTAAGTTGCAAACAAGAAATCACACAAAGCATGCTAATGTAACTCATGCAAGCTTAGTACCTTTTTAACTTTATCTTTTTATCTACCTTATATATGTATACATATATATGATATATATACATATCAATCAGTCAATCAATCTACCTGTCCACTTAACTATCTATCTATCTATCCATATACATATATATGTATATCTATATATACTTTTTGTTTATCTACATATACATATTCAAATATATATATACATTATATACACATATATATGTATATATAGAGAGAGAGAGAAAGAGAGAGAGAGAGAGAGAAAGAGACAGAGAGAGACAGAGAGAGACAGAGAGAGACAGAGACAGAGAAAGAGTGTGAGAAAGAAAGAGAATAAAATTAACAAACACTTGGCACGAAGGCAAATTTACAGTATAGCAACAAAAGAGATGTTCTATTAAAGCAATTTTATCAGTTTACTTTGGTTTTACTATTGAAGACTGTTTTTTCTTGTCCCCAGATGACATGAGCTCATCAAGATACTTGGCTATTAGTACATCTTGCTGAAGTAGTTCCTGATCACTGGAGCTCTTGTCAATGTACTTGTACAAATTACTTGCATGTCCACTTCTTGGTCTTTTATCAGTACCAACCATGGCGATTTTGCTTTTCTAACACAAGATAATAAAATGCTTGTCAAATAGGAACTGAGCAAGTTCAAAAGGCCATGTGGGTCTGAACTTTGATCCAAATGTAAGAACCACACTAAAATCTAACAAGAGAATGCACTTAGAATGGAATTCAGATATTTAATACAGGAACTACAGGATCTGCAAACTAAATGCAGTAGCATATGTTTTCTATGCGATTTGATGAATATGCTAACTAAGATAATGTAAGTGCAAATTATCAGAATAAAAACATTGCTTTAATTTGGAGAACAATTTTTAATAACCAATCACTATCTTCAAATCTCATACAATATATCATAGCAAACAACTGCGGAGATGTAAACACAGCAATTGTGACAATATTGAATGTTTACAAACAGGCCTAACATTATAAGTGTCTGACCAACGGGAGAATGGAGCCATATTGGAAATTACCAAGCTAAACAAAACCAATTATATCGATTTATAAAATAAACGTTGTTACATAGCAACCGCACAGAGATCATGTACAAAGTAAGCAATAGTGATTCACTAATAACAGTTATAGACAATAGGACTTCGTTGCCCTGCAAGGTCCACAAAATATTATCTGAAAAACACAAAAAACACAGCAGCTCCCACCAAAGTTTGTTTTTACGAGAAATTGATGACTTTGTATTCAACAGACTCACAAGGCACATAGGTATGCTCTATTAGCAATGCTTATCATGGTGAGTTATTGTATGCTTTGATAACTATTCTTCTACGTGGAAAGGTGTGTGTTTCTCGTTTGGCAGAAGTTTCTCAAGAATGCAGAAATGTAAAACAGCATCTAAAACACAAAAACACCCGAAGGTTTACTGAACTAAGTATAATTCATGTTGAGATAATACTGCCTGCGCTGAATTGCCGTCGTTCGTTTCATCTGTAAAGCAGCTAGCAATTTCTATATCCAAAGCGTCACGCCGAAGAAAGATTAAGGAATCAAGAATTAAAGCTATAGAATATATAATATATATAAAATAAGCGACAAAATATTACCTGAGCAGAAGGTTAAGACTCTAAGATCGAATGTCCATACTGCAAGTTAAGGGCGGCTAGAATCATTCCACAGCGGGTTGGAATTGCAGGTTGCGAAGGCAGCCATGTTTGTTATTGGCTGCGGTTATCCAAAGCTGGAACTTTGAGTGGTCGTCAAGCCAAAGATGGCCGAAAAGGCTTGCATAAATAAGGAATTTTAGGAGGAAGGTTACTGAGTTTGTAGTGCCTTGAGATGAAACGGTAAGCGAAAGGAAAACAGGAAAAGATATTGTATAAATCAGCTCTCAGCACATAACATGTCCTGGATTGTAGTAGATTGTCGTAGTAACTAAAGCATAGGCAGACTACATTTACAACTTGCGGTTTCATAATGAAAAAGTTGAACGAATACATGTGCAATCCTCGCACTAGGTGGATAAGGATATTACTGATTGTCTCTGCTTGTAAAACTGCAGCTCGCTTTGAATGTCTTTACACATAACCAGGCCAAAGGAAATGTACGGAACGCAGATTGTTACACATTTCCCATTGCTTCTTGAGAAGTTTCAAACAAGTCTGCCATTATAATTTCAAATAGCAAAGATCTCAGAGTTGCGCTTTTAGGCGCGGCGCTAGAAATGTTGTAGCGATGTAAGTCACGTCAAAGGCGCGTCACTGATTTGCGCTTCGAACCTGACTAAAACATGGCAAATCAACGAAATTGAGTCTATGATTTGGGCCAACTATATTCAAATGTTAAAACAGGTAAACCCTTGTTAAGTCGCGTCCATTTTTTGAATGCAGTGCATGTAACGTGCTTTTATGCATCAATGACCAAAGAAATTGCTTTAGCGAGTAACATGAATAATCATACTTCTTGGGTATGTGATGCTTTCCTGACTAGTTTTACTTTGTTTTCATGATTTTGTTATTGTTAACATGTGCAATATACGATTTTGTTAGTAGCTTTTTGAAATACTTTCTCTGAAGCTTGAAATGCTTGACGGGGCACATATGTCCCACATATGTTTCCATGGCAGGGGGTTTGGAAATATATAATGTAATGTGCAATTCGCATTTACCACCTTTAGAATCGCTGGTTGGTCCACAAAGGGATAATGTCAACAACTAGGCAAATAATGAGCTGGTATAAACTTGCAGATTATCTTTTTATAGAGACAAGAACTCCTACTCACTCTTGTGGAACAGGGTTGTACATGCATGCAATGATAAAACTACAAGTTGAACGCTTATCTGAAACGATATTCGTAGAGATCACACAATCAGGACGGAAGAACATTATATGCGATTGTGCTACAAACATCCAGGCTTCTCCGCAGCAGGATTCAATAATGAACGTGTACTTAAAATTCCACGGAAGATGAACGAAGAACATAATTTTGTAATTATGATGAGCGACTTAACATAAATTTACTGAACTATGGCACATCAATGCAGATTAAAATACTGCTCGATAAACCCACTGAGATCTTACATGTAATGGCGCCATATAAAGCCTTTTCTAAAATCTGAAGAACTGAGTCTTCAATTTTTAAATTTAGCATATAGAAATTCAATCCTTATGTAATGAAAAATATTGACCTTATTTAAATCAACAGACTATCATTTCAGGGAGCCACACACAAATTACTAGTATGTAAGTCTAGAGGCAGCCATGCGCATTCTCATCCTTAATCAGTGTGTTAATGATAGACGTGGTGTCAAACTTGCAGTAAACTGCGAATGATGAACAAGGGCCAGCCAAGAGAGTTACAGAAGAGCAAGTGTGGCTAAGTCGAAACTCGGAGGATAGCAAGAACAGCTGCAGACGAGCGACATCAGGTAAATGAGTCAGAAGCTCAGCGGCGTGTCGAGTTATTTTAATGATTTCGGCGATGTAAAAGCTCAGTGTATGATTTGCAAATTAAAGATGACATTCATAGCTCTACGCTCAACTAAAACCGCCTTACGCAAACTGTGTGCAAGCGCACTCAAACTTGAAAGCAGAGGTGGAGCCTTGACAAAGCAGCGTTCCTGCTAGTGTTGGTAGTGAAGCTTTTGGATTCAGCACCACAGGGCTTGGAAATGTACGCACTCAGGTATGCTGGCCTACTCCGCAAACCACAGCAGATCGGCCGTCTGCAATGGACGAGTTTATGCAAAGGTACTTTTCTGTAGCAAGACAAGGCCAAATTGACACTGCATTTGCTAAAATGTGTGCTCTCAATTTTTAGCCATTTTCAATTGTGGATGACAGAGGTTCACAGATTATAGTGAAAGTCTGAGTCCTATGTACATAATACCAATCAGGAAAGTAATTTCTACTTTCCTTCTCTTGTTCCAGGTTTGGTTTCAATAAATTGGGATTGTATTGTGCATGTCACAGGGTATTCGTCGAAACACTTGTTACTCGTCCTTTAGGGGCCCAAGTGTTAATAGTATTTCTTATTTAATAACAAATCCATGCATATTTCAAGTAATTGTGAGGCCTTGTACTTGCATTTCATTAGATAATGTGCTAAGCACTGTTTCAAATCTATGATACTCCAAGCCAGACTTTCAGCATATATGAGTGAAAGAGCCGCTCGCGAGCCGAAAGAGCCAGTTCTTTTTAGTGAGTTGAGGTAAACGAGCCGGCTCACCTGAAAGACCCGGAATGCTCACCTTCATTGTAAACTTAATAACAATAGAAATTTTGTCCCCAAAACGCTAATCAATCCAAATAAATGCTCCTCTAAGAAGCCGAGAGATAAAGGTGATGTATTTAACAATTTCTTTGCTTCTGCTGGCAAGTTAATTCCGAAATTCCTAATTCACTTAATATTTTCAGAAAGTTCATTCCACCACATGCAAAGAGTCACACTTCCTCGACCATCGCTCTTAATGACTGTCTCCCTTCTTCGACCATCCCAGTTCCTCGACCAATTAAAATAAGGATTTGAGATTCCATGCGCAATTCCATGCACAAAGATCAAATTGCTCCTGTTCCACTCCCAAAGATATTATATTTAAAATCAGAAGTATGGTGAGTTGCTTCCGGCATTCCTGTCACGAATAAATTGCACAAAGATTTCAAAACCTAAGGCAACCAGCTTCTTGCAATCGCTTTAGAAATCGGCATTGCATAAACTTCATAATAGAAAGAACATTATTTAAGCTGAGCGCCAGTGCAAATAACCATTTATAATGCCCAATTCATGCTTCGGAGACGCTTTACGTATGACGGTAGAATTTGCAAAACTTTACACGATTCACGGCTTTTGCAACGGAGAGGCGGCGCCATGTTGCCACGCTCTTCTTCCGAATAAAAATCGCGATTCGTGCGATGTGCTCTTCACTTCGATAAGAAACGAGATTGTGCGTGTTCATCACAATATTGGGAGGTTGCATGCAGTTATCCTGGAATTTGAAATTGCAGCGCACGAGGCTGTACGATCGATCTTGGCCGTTCCAGCTCTCGGCTGCATCTTTCACTTCGCACAAGGTCTTCTTCGAAGAGTACAGAGTGAAGGATTTTTAGTGGAATACCAAAATGTTCCAGCAGTCCAAGAGTGGTTGAAACTTATCAAGGCATTGGCGCTGTTGCCGCTAGACTTGGTGCCAATGGCATGGCATCAGTGGCTCGTCAATGTTCCAGCGACAAACGACCATCTCCTGCAACACAAGCTTTCCCGCTTTGCAACCTACTTTCAGGAGACCTGGCTTTATGGCCGTTTTTATAATATTTGGAATTTCTTCAGCAACGACTGGCGGGTGAATCGACCTGGATGGCAAGGCGAAATGCGACAGCCAGGCCCTAGGACAACCAACCATGCAGAAGGTTGGCACAGTCGTCTAAATAATGACTTCGGCCATCCAAATCCTGTATTAAACAAGTTCTTGCACTGGCTTCAAGAGGCGCGTCATGTAAGACAGGTTCGCGTTATGCCCAATTCATACTTCGGAGACGCTTCACGTATGACGCAATTTTTCATCCCACTGGTTTGCTCTGGTATGTGCGTGGAGCAGTTTACTCCTACTGGAATGTCCGCGAACGTCCTTACTCCCTTTAGGAATGCGGGCGCATTACGCTGGCAACCGTTGGCAAAAGCGTGGGGTGCCAGGACAATGGAAACGGATGACAAACGCTTGAGATGGATTTAAGCTGGATTTCCATATCCAGAAAATTTTCCGCGGACAGAACGGATCAAAAGATGCCGCTAATTGGTCCGCAGAA
>QQSS02213693.1:0-11231 GCA_003687565.2 Craspedacusta sowerbii
AGGGTCAGTCATACCCTTTAAAGTTGTTTTTATAGTTCTGTAAATTTCATTTGTTCTTGCATTTTATTAAAGTTGTGACTTATATGTTTTCTGTTTGTTCATGCCTGAAGATGACAATAGATTTTGTCGAAAGCTCGTAAAAAATGAGGATTTTCTTTGAAGTCAATAGTGGTTCTACTTCACAGGAAAGTGTGGAAAGACTAATTTTGAAACCCCCACCACACTTCGCATAGCCATTAGAAACTTTTGGTCGTGAGTTATGACAGCTTTTCCAGTTGAAAAACCGTGCATTATCTCTAAATGCAATCTTTGCTGCTTCGGGCGTGACCATGTGACTCACTATTAACATTTCGCTATGTATCGAGGCTTTAAAAGCCAAAATTTGGCCCGATGAGTGTGTATGAGCCTGTATGGCGAACCTTAAATTGCGTTTAGCTAACATTTGGATCTATTGCTATGTCTATAATATTATAGAAGGCACGTACCAACTTCGGACTAAACGAACAAAAATGCAAAAAAAAAAAAAAAAAACAACGAAAAACAAAAACAAGCAGAGGACATATCGCCAGAGTCACATCTTCGAAGTCGAGCTAAAACAGCTTCAACTTAATCGAGTCTGACTGCACGTTCAGTGAGTTAGCGAATTGATGGTGCGCGATCATCAAGCTCTCAATTAGCAGACACTCCTATTTAGAGCGACACCTGCGCAGAGTTGTGAAGCAGACGTGAAGATCGAAATTGATCGGCCATTGATGAGTAGCCAAGTATTGACTTAAGCTCGACTGTTGCTTGCGATGCGTTGGTGCAGGTGGCGGGTTGTCATGCCGATATGCCAGCGTCGCACTGGCCACATTGTAAACAACGCATTGTTGACTCACAATCTTTGGCTTTGCTTCCTTTGGTCTAAAACTTTCGCCAATTTTTCTGTTGGTGAAAATTGGCTGAATTGGTACCCGTACTTTACATGCCAGATCATTTAGACGGTGCTTTAGGTTGCGCGCACTCTTTTCATCCTTATAAGGAATAATGATTCGCACGATCTCATTGGCGAAACTGTCATCCAAGTTCTGTTGGCGGGTAATGCACTTTTCAACAAAGTCAAATATAATCCGGTTAAATAAAGGTGACGGGTAGGCTAACTTTAGAAATGTACGCAAATGTTCAGCTTCCTCGTTAAAGGTGGACCAATCGCTACTCAAACGATACGCTCTGTACAGCATTGACTTTATTAAACATTTCTTGTATCAAACATCCGTATGACTCTGGAAGTGCAGTAGGAGACCAGTGTCCGCTGGCTCATGAAAAACTGATGTAGATAGTATCCGCTTTGTCGTGTTTATCCACGCGCCACAGAATGAGAGACCATTGTTCTTTTCCACTTCTGCTGTAAAGGACAGCGATGAATGAAGACCGTTAAGCTCCCTAAGGAAATCTTCGGCCGCAATTTCTCTGGGAATTATTGTCAAGGTGTCATCGACAAAGCAGTTGTAAAAATCGGGAAGTTTGCCTTCGTTGCGTAGATGCTCCTCCAAGTGGCAGATGATTGTATTTGCCATCACTGGGTCAGGTGGCGATCCCATGCTAACTCCATCCCGTTGCACGTACACAGCACCGTCAAATATAAAGAGAGAGTCCTTTCCCGCTAGCTGGAGTATCTTACGCAGGTAAGCTAGAGTTTTATTTAGCTAATCGACTTGAAAAGCTTCGTCAACAAGGATTTCTATCGGCTCATCTACATGCACATTTGTGAATAGTGATGTGACATCGTACGACACTAGTATTTCACCTGGCCTCATAGCCTTACCAGATAGTTCCCACTCAACGAAATCAAGAATGTCTTTTATCACGTGCTCATTTGCAGCCAGCGGTTTCACCAACTTGTCCAGCCACTCCGCCAATTTGAAGTTGTATGTTCCAGTTGCGGAAAGTATATGTCTCGTAGCTAGATCCTTTTTTCGGCAGGCCACGAAGGTGTGCAAGACGAGCACCTCTACTAGAGACAAGTTTTGCGACTGGTTAGGACAAAATCTTCTTGACTGTCTCATTGAGCCCTTTTCACACGTTATAGCAGTGGGTGGTAGAATTTGGGTGGGCGGCCTCGTGTTTTTGGCCGTTCTTCGCCAACCCTTTCAAACGTTGCTGTATCGGAGACTGAAGCCTCCCTGAGAAGCTTGATGTAAGCATCCTTGTCCATGATGACAACACCCGAACCCTTGTCTGGCTCTGTAATCACGATATCAGTACGGTTTTGTAGCCTATTGATAACGCGAGTCAGAGCATGAGGAGGCTTGCTACCTCTATATTCAGCATAGACGAGAGCAATGGACTTCATCGACGAAGACGCTAAAGGTTTCTTGTCATCTGTCAGTTGTTTATCCAAGTCGCAGTACCCACGTTCGAAAGATGCTAGGACGTCCACTTTGGATACGTTATTTGGTAAAGCAAAATTAAGTCCTCTGCAAAGTGCCAGTTTTTCGAAAAGCAATGTCGTAAGACATCTATATTGACTAATAGAGCAGTGTGCATGTTCGATATCTTGGATTGTAGGCGTGGTGTGTCTCTCTCTCGCAACAAATTCCTTAAAATCTCCAGGAAAAGAGAAACAGACAATTACTGATGAACCCTCTTGTTCCATAATGATCAATTTTTTCAACGAGACTGTAACTCTAGGGTAGGTTCAAGTAAATCCTCTCGATAATGTTTTGGCAAGTTAACTTCGCAAATTACTTTAGTAGACAACTAGATAGTTGAATCAGCGACACCCCAAGTTTGTTTATTAACAATTTTTCATTGCTTTTGCGATTTCGCAAGCAAGTATCGCGAAAACGAATTGTCATGCTTTTTGACAGAACGAGTAAACAATAAGTTTACGATACTTCCCAAAGAACTTGAAAGCAAGTTTCAATCTGTCTTTTCTTGATTTATAAATCTTCCCCTGAAGTCCGTGCTATAAAAGTCAAGCCTCATATCTTTTCTTAAAATTTTTTATTATGTGTTTTGTTTTGAGCCTATCAAACTGAATATCTATACGTATATTATATATATATATAGATCGTTAGATCTATTTCGCAAAAATATGGACACTTCGGGGTGCGTATGAAAAACATTGTTGCTTGTGCGAACCTCGGCCGCAATTAATCCGCGGAGTATGTCTAGGTAGAGGGCTGGTACCTATTCGCCCTCGAATCGAATTCAGAATTCTTTCGTTTGGACTGCGAATGTGTATAATTTCTCTCAATACGTACTTTGATACAACTGGACAACGTATTTTCCTATTGACATGCAAGGGTCTTGATAAATGCCGCGATCGCTGCCCGTTAGAATGTTAGCAAGTTTAGCTAAAAGCATTCATCTATATTTTCGCCAAGGTCAATCTCTAACAATCCTATTTGCTCAGAATTGGTATCTCAGGCGGGAGCAACTTAATGATTTTCTTGTAAGCTCTTCAGTGGGATCTTTCCGAGACTTCGTACCAAAGACATTTTTATAAATCTCCATCCTTGCCAGGAAAGGCTATACTGATTTTAATCGAGACTATGACGTTACCTTATCGACTGGATTTGTTCTGCTAAACGCCACAACCACCTAAAACTAATTCTACATTCTCAACAAGCTCACTGCCCACACCGGTCCACTGAGAAAAATGCTAAGATCCTCCACCTCAATCTGAACAAGGGCAAAATTATGCGGTATAGTTTTTTTGCTTAGCGAATTATTTACTTATTTACGCAGTCAATACTTTGATCAAGAGAATTCCGACAGAAACACTGCCTGGCATAATCTGAAGAAAGACGAAGAGAAATTTTAAAAGCGTGCATTATTTTTCAAATCGTCAATACGTTAAAACTCACTCTCCTTGATGTGTACTCTGGGTTGGCCTAAATTAAAACGGCCACCTTCAAAACGGCAAAAAAAAAATCACCTACGAAGGCACAATGACTCATAAATCTGAGTAAACTCCCAAGAATAAGTACATTTGATGCACTCAAACACCATCCGCTAGCCAAAGTTTTATCCAACCTCTTTGCATGGGTCACTAATGCAACCAAGTCTAAGTCACGTCTAAGCCTTGCGTCTAAATAAACAACAATATTGACTATCTCTTCACTAGATCAGTCGACTTGAATATAACTTTGTGGCAAATTATTCTAAAACATTGTCAAAAGCGACTAAGGTCTTAATTTTTTTTAAATAGAACCAAGCAAAAGCGTTACAAGGGAAGCAACACAATTGCCCAGCATTAAGGGAAACCGGAATCAACCAGAACTAAGTACTTGACAGCAGTAAAAGCTAGGCTTCTAAATACGACCTTTAAAAAAATACGGTTCATGCATAAGTCAGACAAACTATGATTTACACCTGGCACCATTTGCATCGGTTTCTACTTCATAACGCAATCAATAATTCGTTCAGCGTTAATCTTGAAAAAATGACAGCTAAATTTCAAAATCTCAATCATTTAAAATAATAAAAGATCTTACAGGATGGCTTACAAACATTGACAACAAACTATATGCTTGAAAACATGCAGGATCTGCCTGACCTACTCAAAACTTACAGCTCAAAGAAAATAAAAGGACAACGATCTGCTTGCAAGAGGGGGCTTTCCAACCATTAAAAAGACACTAGATTAGTACTTGTCTTCCGCATGCTTAGCTTAGCAATTACCTTGCACAGCTTAAAAGCAACTTATGAAGCAAACAGACGCGAAGAAACAAGCCGTAAGTTAAGCAAAATATCTTATCGTGCAGCTCATAAATGAAGAGCAATAATTCAAAATCAGCGACAACACCAACAACAAAATAGCAACATGCAAGATCTAAATCAGGCAAGGCAATAAACATAACCAAGCAAAATCCATTCTGTTAGCTACTCAAGGTGATGGATTAGAAATTTTACCTGCAAAAACAACAGCACCTGTTTTGCTACTGACTATGAAAAACAAGAAGGGTCTGTCAAAAACTACTTGAAGTGGCATACACATCATCATGATGCCCATGCCTGTTGCTGCAGCTGCTTCGGTACCTTCTTCATTAACCTCGACGAAGGCTTTGTGAAAAGCTTTTCCACATTTTAAGTTTCTTACGCCAGTAAAACCAGAAAGGTCAGCACTATCTTCAAATACATGCTTGATACCAAACTTTGTTTGCATGTATTCCTTCAAGTCAATTTTGTATTCAATTTTGAATCTGGGCAAGAATATTTCTACTCTATCTCGAAAAATTTCCTCCCGTTGATTGAGGCTGACAAGCCAGTTCTGGATTGTTTCACCACTCACGTTTCTTTGAAGCTCTGATAACTTTGAGCTTGAATCCCTTGGCAGAGCAGCCATAAATTGATACTCCTCACCCTCGTAAGGCAACATAATGACAGTCATTTCCAAATTCTCATCGTAATGCATTGCTGGCTTTAGACTTGCATACATCATTTTACATGCCACAGTATTCCCATCCTCCAACTTAAACTCCTGGTCTTGAGTGTATCTTTCTTCAAAAGGAGTTTTCCAGCGGCCCTTAAAGTACACAGCATTGGCCAAGGCAAGACGAGTCATGGAGTCAAGTGAACCACTCGGAAATAAATCTTTAATCTTACCATGAGTATGATCAAAGACCCAACTGTTGACCCGATCGGTTGCGCCAGCAGAATCAGCGGCAAAGTCTTCCTTACCAACTTCGGAATTAAAGAACTTGTTGATGACTTCGTTGTAGGAGCCCAGCAAATCAATACTCCCATCTACGAAAACTTTAGAAGCTAAATCAAATTTTGCCGATTCCGACTGCTTCAAAACTTCAGCTACAGATCTCAGTGATTCTAAAATGCTTTCAACGGTGTTCCAATGGAGGGCCTTCTCCATCTCTACCTTCGTTTCTCCTCTCGCTCCCACAGCCAGCATGGCCACCGCCATCGAGATACTGTATGGAGAAACAAACACATTGCCCGACTTCTCGCTGGAAGAAGCAGCGTCAAGCATATCCCAAGCAAAGGCAACGTTTGCTTTCAGAAAATCTTCCATTTTCTCGTAGCTCGGAAGAGAACAAACTTCGCTTCGCGGGTTGCTGCAACTGAAAGCTTGACCTGCCCTCAGGCTTTTTTCTTGCACTTCCCAGCATGCTTTGCGCTTCTCCGGAATTTAGCTGATGGTACGATTCTTTCGAAATCAAATTACAGAATTAAAAAAGCGAAAACGATCGGTTTTGTGGAATAACGATTGGTAAGATTTTTTTTTGGATGGGTATTTGCTTGAGATGCTAGCTGGGTCTATTCTCCACAATGCAGAAGGTACACGCTAACTTTATCCCTGAAAAATCGTTCGTTGCAGCTGGGATGTTCGATTGATTGTTTTCACCTGCGCATTAAGTCCATGTTTTGGAAACGAACCTTTGGTATAATTCGCACTATGATAATAGATGAGAATCTCATCTTCAAAGTATTGCAGGTCATTTAGAACATGCTTGTTTCATAGTTCGCATTCTTTTCTAACATATTTTGTTCTAACTTGACATACTTTCTGCTTTGCTTTCCACTTAGGCGACCAGGGTTCGGTTCCCGACATGGCGAAACGCGTCTAACGTTGGGGGAATTAATAAATTTCTAAACTTGGCCAATTTCAAAATTTTTGTGCTCGTGTGATATGAGCCTCTCTGTACGGTATTCGGTGCTCTAGGCCACGCCAAACTTTACAATTAATCAATGCAAAGGACGCTCCCCAGATAGACCTGGGATGCAAAAGCGGAGTAGCAAACAGCTTGAGTTTGAAACTAGCGTGGTTCGGGCCTCAAAAGCTGCCTGTTGTTTTGGCTGGAATTCCTATATTGAGAGAGCAACGTCTTTTTGCAACATTGAAGTGCAATGAGGCGCTGCCGCGCCAGAGATAAGATTAAGCTAATGCAACTTGGTGGAATCTATCCAGTGTTGCAAGAAAGTCCTTATCCAAAATTGAAAAACTACAAGAACGAGACCTTTGTTTCGTGTACGATAATTACTAAGACAAACGCGATCACCTACTTGCAATCGCCCATAAATGCTCAATGGAACTTCGACGGCTACGTACCTTGTGTTAATATTTGCGGGCCATTTATGCTATGTTTATCCCGCCCCGTTCCCCAGCATGTGTGCAACAATAAGTTAGTATATAATTAAATAAGCAATTATAGTAAGCCAGGTAATTTACTGTGGAGTTTGCTGGGAGCGTGTCTCGTGATTTGTAGTGCGAACATGAGCTTCGTGGGTACACCGCGCTCTTAGGCTTGCTCCGCGCCTGCGCAGACTGCATTTAGCCTCGCTAGGTTTGACCTGACACAAAACTCCGTCTAGCACTATTTTGGTCTTTCACAATCCGCTGTTAATCATAGACCGTGCAATGTTCGTCATGCTGTTGCGCAATGTTGTTGTGCAAGCGTGGGTGCGTCTCCAAGCTGCGCGATGTCCTATTGTATAACTTTATCCTGTTGCTTTACTCTTTGTCTTGGTCACACATTGAGATACTTGGCACGCTTTTTGTAACGTTTATTACTCAGATATTTAGTTATGCAACGGCAATAGTTTGCTAACGTGTATAGGTAGTCAGATATATGGTTAGACATTTCAACAACGCTCGAGATCTTCCGAGGTGTAGGGAGAAGATAGCGGTGACTTTTACCTTTTATATTTTTATAGACACGTTAGAGCTATATAGGCTGCGGTTTTATATCTTCTGTGATTTGTCACTGAATTTCGTTGAGGTCAGTGTAATTGAGTTAACAATTGTCATGGTTTTATTATAGTTTTAAGGTGGTGGTGTGTCATAAGAGAACGGTAAAGGAATAGGTCGCATTACGTCGGCTTTTCCTTTATGCGTCAAATATCAGCCACACCGTTACAGACCTCCCTCAAAACTGCGCGCACGGAATTGACAACCTTGCACTCAGAAGTTTTTAAAACGATCAAACAATGTGGACAAATTCTATATGAATAACCAAAGTCAGGAATTCACCCATATATACCCTAAACCTTGCCGTGCCAAAACCAAGCCAAATTACTTTTGGTTCACAAAGTATGAGAACTCTAGCTCCGAGGGTTTGGGACCCACATCCGGGGCATTTTAAGTCAAGTGCGCATGAAAGTCCTTTCAAATTAAATATAAAAAAATGGGATGGCCATTTAATTTTTCTCGGTATTGTTTAGCTCTTCTAAATATGAGCTGAATTATCTTTTTCATGATGACGCGTTGGTTTTGATTACCGAACATTAATAAATGTGACCATCAAAAGACACGCTTTAGTGCAAAACACACAACTTTCGGAGAAAGCGCGGTAGCAGGGGGTAACCTGAGATTCTAGAAATGAGTAGGTTCAGGGGGGCAAATCACTGAATACAAGAAGTCGACAAAAAACATGAATTTCACCCTACGAAGAAACGACTAAGCATCAACATTTAGTAAGCAATTTACTGGTAATCGCATGCACCCAAACGAAATCAATACGCGCTGAAGCAAGCAATTCCCCCAGTTCGAAATAAATAGACACTTTTACGATTTCACAACAGACAATTACAAATTTCATAGCGACATTCAAAGCGTTCTTTCAGTCACTGCTACATCTCATGTGGCTCATTTAAAAAAAAAAAAAAAGCATATTATAATAATTACAACGCAAACGAAGCTTCTCTTGCATAAAAACAAACGTAAATCATACGGCAAGTAAATAAACAAGACGAACCCGCAGTGCGTGGTCACTCAGCGAAGTACGACGTCGACCAGGTTGGACGGGAACGGAACAGCGACTTCGTGAGGCCAGTAATTACAGCACGCGCTTAAAAATTCCGGCCTCAGATGGGCGCAACCACCATACGGCAAAACAGTCGCTTACTCCCTATCACAATCCAAAACAACCGGCTCGAGATTGGTCCAAATCTCGTGGCATTAAGACACGCCCAATATGGCGGCCGCGTGCTAAGAGAGGCTCCGCTAGTTTCATTTATAATTGAATGAATAACTAAGTTTGGAATTCAACAGAAAATTCTATTTGTTTTCACGAGGGTTGCTTTAGTCAAGAAACGTACCAGTAAATCGCCATCAGCAGCCTGTGCCAAACAGTTAGCATGTCCAACGCCTAGAAGTTGCTAGATGACGTCATATCAGACCAATCACAATGCAGTAAATACTGAGAAGGAAAAGGTAGATTTATACCCTCCTAAGTTCAATCATTGGGGTTCTCAGTCTGCTGAACCAGCGGGTTGCCAGGAACGAGGCTCTGTTTGTCTTTAGAAATGAGCTGCATGATCTCCACAATACGCTGACCAAGGAAAGCATTGTGTTGCTGCAGGTAGCCGATCATCTCAGCCTGCCTTTCAAGGAGATCGTCTATGCATTCGCCATCTCTGTTAAAAAATAAAATCGAAAAAAAAAAGAACAACAAAAAGAAAGCAAGCTGATCAATCAAAAGAGAAAGGAAGAACGTAAATGGCCAAGGGATGAATCCACCAGAAAGAGCATGCGAAAGCTCAGGACAGAGAATAGCCCTGAATAGAAAGCGCACATGCGAACAAAAGCTATCCGGTAGCCGACTTCTTGAGCATAGCTAGTTCAAAGCGCATATCAGGATCCTACCGGCAGCCGAAGTCTGGACCAATGCTATTTAAAAGCGCAAACCAGGATTCCTCCAGGCTGCCGAAGTCTGGACCAAAGCTATTTCAGAGCTCAAACTCCCACCAGTAGCTGACGACTGGACAAAGGCTGGAGAAGAGCAGGAAGTAATGGCCGACTTCAGCAGCAAAAGCTATTTCAAAGAGCAAAGCAGCAATCCTACCGGTAGCCGACTTCTGGAGCCAAGTAGACACTGGGCGGGAAGCTACTGACCAGATCTTGATGGTAAACATCCGGCAGGCTTCTGGCCTGATTAAATCGAAGAACTCGCACTAGTGGACGCATAAAGAGAACAAATATTCCCTAAACATCACAGACTGCACGTTATGTAGGGCAACATAGAAGTGTACGAAAATGGTAGGAACAAACCAAGCTTTTACTTACGTAGGTATACAGCAATCGCCAGAAGACATATGAGAACTTCCACCGAAGCCAATATTTGGAATATTCTAATCAGAGATATCAAGACGGAGTCCCTCCTGGTGCCGACGAAAGAAACAAGAAGAAGAAGACAGGCATGCCCTACAAATAGAAGAAACAAAACTATCTATCTTTATATTTGCAGACAAGCATAAACTTATCTGTATTTGTATTCGCAGATATCGTACATACCAAAGATATCTATTCTATATCCGAAACTATATCCCAAACATTCTGCCTTCAGACAATATTACTGATTCATTAAATAGTACAGGATTTAGCTAGTTTGTTTGGTTTAAGAGAAACGTTCTACTCTTCAGCCGGGTCGTCGAAAGGCGGCCTTGCCTTACGCTAAGAAAGGCACTCATAGCCATGTGTAATCTAGCGTGAACATGATCCGAGATAAAGACATTCGACGGAAAAGATCTTCCATGGCGTCCATTCTTCCGGTTTAAGAGCGGAAAGCGGCGCCTCAGGAGCACGGGATACATGCCCCGCAAAGCACAGTCACAGCACACAACAGCCATCACACACAGCATCCACCATACAACGGAGCGACAACACACTGCAGCCACCACACACAGCAGCCACCGCACACCGGAGCCACTAACCTCTGCAGCCACCACACGCGGCAGCCACCAAACACCGGAGCCACCACACGCCGGGGCCACTAAGCACGAGACTAAGCAATGCGACGTACCGACAGACAGTATGAGTATAGGAAACCTCCTGATGTCCTTGGTTTTGGAAAAAAAGGTAAGGTAGCCAGACTTTCTCAGCATGTGATGATGATAGTGCAGGTAGCGGTCGATCAGGAAAGCCAAGGTCCAGAGAATGACGTGAAGAAGAACAAGAAATGCGAACGGAGGATCAATCCCAGCAAGGATCTTCACCTTGACGACGTCATTCAAAACAAACATCATCACTTCGAAGGCAACCTACAGAGAGAATATCAGCGAAATGAAATGACATCAGCAAAAACGCGATCGAGCAGAATCATAAACTTTTTCCAAGCAGTGAAGACAAGACTCGTACAAAATGAGTTTCAGCAACTTTGAAATCTTGTACTTATGATACCACACACATACACACATACAAATACATACTAACAAACAAACACACATACATACATACATACATACATACATACATACATACATACATACATACATACATACATACATACATA